>JAPYZK010001206.1:0-19044 GCA_030522785.1 Platygaster equestris | reverse complement strand
ATATTGTGCCATATTTTTGCATTTGGCTCTGTTCATGCCGACAGATCAACTTTAAGACATCGACACCCCCGGCATTTATGCCACATAGACCTACCCTTTTCCCTTCCCCCGCTAACGTGACGCGAATTCCATCATAAACTTAATCCCTTCCGCGGTAACTTTTAAGCCCAGAACCTTCCCAACCTTTTTCAGGTCAACGAGGAAGTTTTTCTCTGCGGCTTTTGTTCGTTGAACTAATCGGAAATTGGTTTCGTATTTGATGGAATACTCATTCGAAAAATTACGCTCGATCAAATTTGTCCATTTACGGTCCAATACACTTTCGTACATGATCATACTTGCTCATATATCATATATAGTATATCTTAGGAATGATCGTACGTGGATGATAATTCGATTCTGTACCATGATTTATGACAAATGATATTCATTTTTATGACCTATTATTTTTTATTTTTCGACGAAATCCACGCATGGGCATAACTCTTTATCACCATAATAATACCTTCCCACAAAAACAAATTTTCGATGATTCGTCTCATTGTTTTTTGAGATAAAAATAATTTGATGAGACATGATCTCGAGTGGGACAGCTGTTGATGCAAGGGCGATCCGCGAAAGATCTCGAAATCGATAATGTTCTCGCCTCAGATATTGTCAGCGAGAGAAAAATGTACGTCCACGATCGTATCTGGGTCATTTCGTTCTCATTGTTTTTCGACGGCGAATAACCTTCGCCATAGAAACTTTGAAGAATCGTGAGGATGGAACAACAAGAGTCCTTTTGTCCACATAATTGCCTCTCAACGTAAACAAATGTATTTAATAAAACGCAGTCGTACAACTCCCCGTTTCGCAATATTGCTTTGACGAATGATTGCGGGCCGGAAATTGTTACTCTTGAGTCCGAGCACGCTGAGTTTTAATGGAATGGCGGGATATTGTTGGGGGCGATTGGGTTAGGTGCGAGAAATAATCGGGTTTATCAGCTCACTTTGTTCACTACTTTACGAATCGAACTAACAACCGTTTTTTAGGTTTCTCCAAATAAAAGATGATCGGAGAACTGCATAGAAGTGAATGATTTTCGGACCTTTTTTGAATTTTTCATGTTTCAAAATTAAGGGAAATTTTTCCAAAAAAAGAATACGAAGGCGAAATTTCCCAGCAATGACAACTCCATAATCGGAATATATCTGAAATTTCCAACCACTCGCAGTTCACTCTATTGTTTCATTCCCACTAATTTCATCTCGATGAATCATTCAATAAATTACATAATGCATCCTTATTATCCCATTATTATATACGAAACATGCACATCTGGGAATCAATAATCTCACTTCGCTAAAATTACTCCTAGTCCGTTTAATCTCGACTGGATCATCCAGATAATTCCATGATTGCTCAAGTACAGAATGTTGGTAATTCACCTGTAGGGCCCAGACAGGTTATATATAATAAGGGAAGGAGTCTGGTTGCCAAGGGAACGCGAGGTGAACAGGCAACGTATTGATTCACCCCACCTGAATTCAGGTCAACCCCTGACTGAACACCTTCAAACATATATTTTTTTCTCTTCGTCCTTTTCTTATGCCGGTTTCCACATACGTTGACTTCGCTTCATGCGAAGCTAATGTTGAAGCTTTCGAATTGCAAATTCAAAAAATCTCTTTTTTTCAGAATTTTGTGAGTTTATGTATGATTTTTTCGAACAGTGGACCTGATCGAAATGACGTCCTTCAAATTTTGAGTTTCAAATTGTTTACATTCAGATTTTGTGTTATTATTGACGAAAACTTTTTCTTTTCGATATGTTCATATTATTCCATTTTATGAAAGTTCTTTCATCAAACCAATTTTTGGATTAAAAAAGTGATGGACGAATCGATGAATATCAAGCACTTCTCCGTAGAGAATGCTTTACTCATGTACAAATTTTTCTGTTTCCGTTATCAGAGGCGAGAATTATCATGCGAATCATGGAAATTCACGAAATTAATGGAAACGAAAATTATGTGCGATAGAGCCGGTATAATATATTAATGTAGAACAGAGTTACAACGCCCCAAGGGAGAGTCATCGCGCGATAATCGCGTTTTAAAGCCTGACGTTTTTTTTTTACTTCCGTCCACTGGAAAAACTTCCGTTACCTTTTCATCTGTGTCCTATATTCGAATCGTGGCTTATCACCTACAGCTGAATGACACTCATTTTTGTTCGAAACTTCGCGAATTACTCATTTGCACATTTTTTCTGGAACTCCCTGAATCATTTTCATGGAAGTCAATTCAAATCGAAAATTTTGTTCGAAATAAAACACTTGAAAATCACGAGAAACATGATTTACAAAAATTTCCTTCGTATACTTTTTTAGTAACTGATCAATCTATTTTTTACTTTGAATCCTAGATTTCTACCTCGAAAAATAAACCTTATCAAAACCCTTTTTGATAATTCTAGCACCTCTTGAATTTCTACCCTCTAATTATTCGAAACGAGATCACGAACTGTCCAAAAAGTGCAAAAAACGAGCGTAATTTCCTGGGACGCCCGCGAACAACATCAACAATATTAATTCCAGCGCCCAACATGTGGTTCATTAGGGTTTTGCATTAAGGGCCGAACAGTGGTCTCTGTAGCAGCGATGACCCCGGGTGCATATTTCTAATTACGTTAGACTGAGCCGTTATCAGGGAATTGCGATATCATCCGAGTGTACACGTGCAGCTGATTATACCCCGACACGACACACAAGTGTGTCGATGACTGATCGAGTGGACGTGTGAATAGAAATTCACGAGGGCTCTTACGACAAAAAGCGAGACCCGCGAAAAAAAGGTCAGGAAAGGGACGAATCGATATCATTCGTTCGTGGATTCATCTGAATACAAAACTACGCCAAAAGAGAATTTTTTCAAGTTCTCAATCAAATCCACATTTTCGCACTCGGGAAAAAATGGGCAGGAATGATCCAATAGCACAGAATTACTGACTCCGATGTATTGATAATTATAAATTTGTCGTAAATAAAAAAAATTATCAATCTAAAATATATTTTAGATCTAAAACATTGAAAATTTCGAGAATAAACTTTTTGAAACACTGTAATTAAAAAACATTTGATGAAAAAAACTGAGAATTCAAAAGTTGCAAATCAGGTTTCCAGAATTAAAATTCTTCAAAACTGAAATTTGACGACTAACGATCATTTCCCGCTCAAAAACTTCTCAAAAACAAGTCAACTATAAATCCTGAAAGAAAGGAGGGAAATATGGTCTTCGATTCGCAATCACTTCGGAGAACACGTGTCGCGCGTGTACCATTGGAAAATGAAATGCATATGATATTGCTGTTTTATTTTGGCGAGCGTGCCGTCACGAGTGTCCATGACGGATATGTAAGTCGTCCTTTGAATATTGGAGGATCCGTGGTTGAATATTTCAAAGATTCCCGGATCGGACGCAACCTCGATTTCCGCGCGCAAGAACCCAGCCAATAATTTACGAGCTTTCCCTATTTACACGTTACACTTTTTGGGCACATCAAAAATGCATCACCTAAATTCCGCATTCACGTAAATAATGCCCGAAACTGCATAGTTTTGTCTAATCTTAACAAAATTGGCAGAAAATCTAAATTTTGAGTTCACCACCTTGTGAGAAAAAATTCACACACTTTTTGACTCCAAAACTTAAAAAAGTCGAAATTTTTGAATTTAGTCAATTCTTTACAATTATACCTAGATTCTGTCGTTTCGAGAATTTAAATCGGAAAAGTTAAAATTTATTTTTTTACTTCTATCCAAAATGTATGGAAATCTGATTTTCAAATTTATATATTCTATTAAAACTTTAATTATTTTGAATTGTTGATAAATTCTGGAAACAAAATACTCGATGTTTTAAACATGGAATACGTAAAAATCCGGATTTTCATTAACATTTTCAATGTCGCCCGCGGATGCACCTTGAATTAGAAAAGCGTACTTGAAACTTGGCCAGAAATTGCTCGATCGTCGACTCGAGATGCAACAGCTGCGATCTGCGAAACGCTGATCGTCGTATAATTTTAGTGCAAGCGAGTCTTACACGTTGTGAAACTCAAAGGGAAGAACGAGCCGAGTCAATTTCGCACTACCGAAGGGAACTGCATTTTTCATCCGTTTGAGATTGTAATTATGCCCTTAGCCGGCGCGCCCTTTGATTATGAACTCCGGAAAAAATAGAAACAGGGGTGAAGTTACAAACACGTGGGATGCTACATTTTTATGAACGTTGATCAAGTCCGAAGGAGGAAATATGGAAAGTTCATCAGGGGAGGGAAAATGTCAATTTAAATTCAAGCTTTGATCAAGATCGAGAGAAAACTGCATCATTCAGGAACTATAAGTTTTTGAATAAACAAAATATACAGAATGTTTGACACCGTAAAATGGAGCGAAAAAAATCCCAGATGGTCGAAAAATTTAATAACTGAACTATCTCCAGTCCGATACCAAACTAATGCTTCCACCAACAAAATATCTCAAAAAGTTTACACAGAAAATGACAAAACGTAACACAATCCCCCTGAACTGATACACTATCAAAATCCAACCTTACAATCCCTCCCCAAACATTGTTCTGAATAATTGAAAACCGAGATCGCGTACTCCGCTGAAAATTGTAATTAAATTTTGATCCCCTCAATTTTATCTCTCGGCCATGGAATTATAAATTCTCATCCACCGAAACAAGCGATATCCATCGGAAATCAAGTTCGTCAAAGGTTTTGTTAAAGCAGCCGTAATTCTCGTTCGAGTGACTTCCATTAAATCTTGTGTATTTTGGGACTGGAAATTCACGCTTTATCGGAAGGTGTTCTACATAAAATGTATCGATTCCGGGTTATCAGCCAATGCCACGTTTAATCGATCCATCTGCACTTGTCAAAAGGTGCTGATAATGAAAGCACTCAAGATTTTACACGTCGAGGGCATAATTCTCGGCCTTAATTGTCCGCCCTCGTTAGAGAGAAATTTAATGTTGCATGACTCGATAGATCAACGACCATTAATTTTATTTTTATCGGAGCTTTCACGCTTTTATTTCTTTATTACTCGATTTTTTTGAGAAATCTAAGAATTGATCTAAGGAATCACTGAAATTTTGTTATCGGAAATCTAGCACTTTAGAATTTTGCGATTTATTCGCTCAAAATCCGTGAATTTTCAAGGTTCTATTTCGAATCTGAGAGTTTATATTTTCCTCTTTTCTAGTATTGTTACCTCAAAATGACCTGATATAGTATTTTTTTCAATAATATTTTGAAATTCGTTGGAATCATTTCATAATTCTAAAATCATTACACCTTTCACCTTTACGAAAAACGAGTTGTCATACTATGATTCCATAAATCAACAATCATCCGTTTTTAGAACCGAAAAATTCGACCGTGAAAATTCTTCCACTCGCGTGACATCGAGACCTCACGAAATTGAATTTTCCACGCTCTCAGTCGGAGTAAAAAACAGTAATGTGATTAACTTCCTCTAGGCAAGACACATAATTTAATTTTGAAGGTATCTCCACTTTTCACTTATATTAATTGAATTTGGGGGCTTTTTTTGGCGATGAAAACATCAATGTCGATTTCTTCAGGATTCACAGTAAAATGAAAATCTTCATGTGTAAAAGAGTAATATATTCCGGTAATTTATTCTTCCGTTTTGTTAATATTTCAGCCGTAAAACATTTCCAAGATATTCAGTATCCAATATTTTCAAAGTATTTTTTCTTTTTTTAAGTACGCATTTACGTATCTTAGAGTGCGAAATTCAGACTGGATTCGCTTTGCACAAATGAAATAAAACGTCGATTCCTCCAGATTTATACATTCAGAATTTTCAAAAAGAGGAAATTTTGAATGTTGAAATTTGACGTATTTCGTACTTGGAAATTGTGGAATTTCAGTCTTAAACCCCCTCCCACCCCTCAAAAAACGACATTACTTTCATTCCGAAAAGTTTTTCCAAAGTCCCCAAAGAAAAAGGAAACTTCACAAAATCTATTTTTGAAATCACCTATTCCGGCCTTTGTAAAAATGATCTCGAACGCTCCCGGGCATTCTCGCGCTGGCTCCTATATCAGAAATGTAACTTCGTTAGACAATGTTTGGTCCGAGTTCGCGCTCTTCGATTACAGTAAGCGCAAATGGCTCCCGCAACGAAATGCGATTCGGGCTCAATTTCGAAGTTTGCGGAAGTGGAGGCGCGGGAATGAGCGATGTCTCTGAAAAGCACTTCGGAGACGTTTGTTTAATGTCAAGGCTGAAAAGCCATTTCAGACCTCGTATCTCCAAGATCATTTTGTTTCCCATTTTTTTTTTTTCGCTATAGCGTCATTCCGAGAGCAACGGAGACGCGGAAAATAAAACTGGAGGAAATCTAGGGAAAAGGAATGATCGGAAAATGTAATTCCGGGTCGCGAATTTTATGTTTGTTTTTAGGATGATTGCTTCGAAATTTTTTTATCATTGAAAAACTTGCGCTAGAGAACTTTCAGAGGTAGATTAGAAATATTTAAAATTTGTGCTACGATTTCGAAAAAATTGTTCGAAAATACGGATTTTTTTATCATTTTTGATGAAAAAGAGAATTTATGTTATCAAATTCTTGAATGTCGAAATATTATGTCAACCCAATGGACGATTCGGAGTCATGATTTACAGCAATGTCGAACTTTTAACATGTGAAAACTCAATTACCTGTAATCTTTGGAATTCTCGAAAACTTCAAAGTTCTTGGACATTTTCGAAAACTTTGAAATTGTAACATTTTTGAAATTCACTAAATTTCCGAAACTTTTCAAACTTTATTTATCAGTACTTTCTAATTCCTCAAAAATTCACAATTCCATTAAAATCCGAAATTTCCAAAGCTTTTAAAGTTCCAAAATTTTCGAAAATTTCAAAACTTTACAACTTCGAAACTTCAAAATCTTGAAATATCAAAAATTTTGAAATTTCTTTGCCTCAAAAATTCAAAATACTTGAAAGTATGCGGAATGCCCAGAACTTCAAAAATGTCGAAACTTGGTAATTTTTCATCTTTATAAGTCTTCAAAACTCCCAAGTTCTTGGAAATTCTCAAAATTTCAAAATTCTGACATTTTAAAAACTTCTCAAATTTCGAAAATTCTAAGCTTCATAACTTCAAAATGTTCGAGCACTTCAAAACTTGCGAAATTTCTAGAACTGCAAAAATTTCAAAACTTGATAATTTTCAATCTTGAAAATTCTAAGACTTCAAAGTTTTTGAACATTTTCAAAACATTTCAACATTTTAAAAACTTGTAAAATTTCCGAAACTTCCAAAACTTCAGAACCTCATAATTCTTCGAAAATTCACAATTTCAAAACTTTATAAGTTCCAAAACTTCATTATTTCGAAATTTCAAAGTTCTAAAATTTCAAAATTTCCGAAATTTCTAGACTTAAAAACTTCAAAATACTTGGAAGTATGCGGAATTCCCAGAACTTCAAAAATGTCAAAACTTGATAATTTTTCATCTTTAAAGGTCTTCAAAACTTCCAAGTTTTTGAAAATTCTCGAAAACTTCAAAATTCTGACATTTGAAAAACTTCTCCAATTTCGAAAATTCTAAGCTTCATAACTTCAAAATATTCGAGCATTTCAAAACTTAGGAAATTTTCAGAACTGTGAAAATGTCAGAACTTGATAATTTTCAATCTTGAAAATTCTAAAATTTCCAAGTTTTTGAACATTCTCAAAAAATTCAAAACTCGAACATTTCAAAAACTTGTAAAATTTCCGAAACTTCCAAAACTGCCGAACTTCATAATTCTTCGAAAATCCAAAATTCCAAAGCTTTATGAGTTCTAAAACTTAATTATCTCGAAATTTCAAAGTTCTACAATTCCAAAACTTCCGAAATTTCTAGACTTCAAAACTTCAAAATACGTACAAAGTTCAAAAATTGCAAAGTTTCCAGACCTTATTTTAAAACCTTGAGTTGTGACATACAAAAATGTCCAAATTCAATCATTTCTCACCTTAGAAATTCTAAGACTTCTTTATTCTAATATTTTCAGGACTCCTAATATTTCCGAAACGTCAAAATTCTAATTTATTATTCATAACAACATTCAATTGAGGAACCCCGGCTAAAATCTTTGCCTCCCCGCAAAACCTAGGGACGGCCCTATCTGTGCCTCCCATAATGGGAGTCAATGGGAGTCAAGGGAATCATGACTCCCAGTTTGATTCCCAAGTTGACTCCCAGAGTGAATCGCCTCTCGTGTCAACCTCCTTCCCTCCTCCCAAAGTCAGAGAAAACGACTTATTAAACAAAGAAAATCTCCATCGCAGTTTCAGAATTCACCCAGGAGCTGGGAATCGCCATGGAGAGCCACTCGGCCAACGTCCGGCAATTGGTGGACAAGTTCCGCAGCCGTTCGGCCGAGTCTAGGGGCGAAGTCGGCGGCATGCGCCGCGTCTGGGACAATCTACTGCGACAAGTCGAGGCCGACGCCGCGGCGCATCTCGACTTGTCGGCCCTGCTTCAGCAGCAATTGTCGAGGCCCGTTGTCGAATCCAGCTTCCACAGAAAAGTTCAATCGCGAAAGGTCGGTTTTCGCATTCATCATAAAAAATCAATATCGAAGCTCTTCCACGTGTCGTCGAACCAAGAGTATTCAGGTTTTCAATACGAAGGGGGAGAATTCTTGGCATTCGACTCTATCGATTAGAATTGGATTGGCGATGAGTAAAATTGAGGCAAATCGAGATAAATGGAATAAGGAAAAAATTAAAGCCTGTTTTTTGCTTCAAGTTTAAAGTTCACTGAAGTTCGGATTTTTAGAAGTTTAAATTATTTCAGAATCATAAAATAATTGCTGTACTTTTTTGAGAGGGGAGGGGGTGGTTTTCACCCCCGTAATTGACACCTACGATACTAAGTAAATGAACCATCTGCCGTTCAGATTTTCTCGCACCGCGAGGCTTACGAGCAAGTGACCTCGAAAGCCGAGGAAAAGTTGCAAAGGGCGAGGGGTGATTACAAAAGGGCCTACGGAGCTTTGCTCGCCAGCGAGAGCGGTGACGTGGAGCTCAAGCGGGCATATTTGGAAGCCCATAACGCGTACGTGCTGCAACTGCGGGCCTCGAACGCGGTCGCGGATTATTACCAGACGCAGTGCCTGCCGACCCTACTCAACGAGATTGCCGAGGTCTACGAAGAGCTTTGCGGCCTGAGCTGCAAATGCATCGCTGGCATAGCCGACGCCGCCGCTGAGCGAGCCGCCGACCAAACCAAGCGTTACCAAAACACTGCCAAGGAAGCTCAGGCCGTCTCGGCCCAAGCGGATTTGCAGGTAAACTTCGAGTTTCAGGAAATTATTGGGGTATTTCGATTATTTGAAGTGATTGAAACGGGGCAGTCGTCTTCAAACTTTAAATTTCGAAAAATTTCGCGATTGACTGAATCACTTAAAATCGATATCAATTCATACTCGGCAAATGGTGGACATTAATTAAATTGTTCCCCGAATAGATTCTCGATAATTGTTCATCTTCGTGTTTTTAACAATGGAATCAAAACAGCATGAAACGACCTAAAAGTGTCTGACTTATTGCGCCAAAACGTAAATCAAACCGCACACTTCTCTGACATTGTTAATAACATAAAGTTTCTTTGACGTCAACGAACGATTTCGTCTGCGAATAAATATAAATCTCAAGGTTGGAATTTCGCAAGGGAAGTGTGAAGTTTAAGAGATGGAAAAAGTATCTCATAATATGTTGATGAACATATTTATATAATTCTCAAATTCACCTAGCTGTTGAGTTCAGCTCTCAGCTCGTGTCCTTCTTTCAATACATAGGAATTTACGAAAAAATTGTAGTGATTCTGATCAATCGTATCAAATGAAAAAATAAAAATAAAAAATAAGAAACTCCTCCAAAATTCACTAAGATTTATATGTTCATGTTCTCCTCCCCAGAAAGATTCTGTTTGTTCCCTGAAAATTGGACTTCTCCCTCGTTCTACTTTCTATGCTACTCTTCTTTCCGTTTTTGAGGTTCTGACACGAAATTTGCTGTCGAGCGCGGGCCCGCGAAAGCCAGCACGTCGGCTTTTCGTGCCGCCGGCTCCGCCCGATCAAACGCCGATCGAGAAAATAAATCAAGTCCCGGCTTTGAAGGACGAACTGGTACCGACTGGCATCAGTACCGTGCCCCTGATGGAGGATCTTCGCCGCGAATCCGACAGGCTCAGTCAGGAAATCACCCGTCTTCAAGAGGCCCTGAGCGCCCTGATTCGTATGCAAAGAAAGTAAGATCCCTCGATAAATCACGAAAAAATACTCGCCTCTGAAGCTTCTAGAGGCACATTTTTTCATCGATTGAATAAAAAATCATACTCCAAGAAACTCAGTTACATATTGCATATTTTTTCCGAAATCTTCATTCGATCTCATCCCCTAAGAATTTTCCCCCCACCTCATACGAAAATTTCCCATCCCCCCAAGGAAGTCTTAATCCGTTCTTTTCGCATTTCCCCGCTTACTTCCGGCTCCTTGAGAATATCCTGGCAAAGGAAAAAGGGAACTCCGAATCAAAACTCGTCTTTGAAGTATTTTCGAACACTCAAGCCTCTCCCGGTTCGACCTTTGAAGCCCGGTTATTGCGATATCCAATATTTACACGACCCCGTTGCTTTGTGACGCCAAAGTCGTTTCGGCGCCGCGCATTCAATTTGTATTCGTAATAACCTGCGCGGGCGCAAGAAAACACCGACCGCGAATGCAATCGGCACGTGGATATTGCGGCGCCGAGCGAGTAAATCGTCGCCGGCTTTCGCCGATTGTTTCCCGCTATCGAATAAGGGATTCATCAAAAAGCCAATTTAACCCGAAAGTGCGGAGTGCGGAATGAGCCGGGACGGAACATTTTTTTCATTTTCACGCACGTAGATGGAGATGGAAGTAGAAAGAGAAAATGTACTTATTCAATACATTTTGTTGCGAGGGAGGGGTTGTTAAAACCCATGACCATAAACAACTATAAGGAGGTAGAGTAACGTAGGAATTATGCAACTTTTGGTATTTTTGATTCTAGAAGTGTGGAAGGTAACCTGTACACGAAAACCGCTGAACTTCAGGAGGACATATCGCTCAAACGCTTTGACTTGGGCGTCGCGCAGTTACATTTAGCCGCTGTTCAAGCACAGGTACTGTAATTTTTGCTTGTTTTTTCGACAATTGAAAAGTTGGACATAAAAAAAATTCAATCAAATTTTTTTAAAAATTTCTTAAAAGAAAAAATTCTTATAAAGGGTTGCATGTCCCAGAACATCAAGGTACGCGAACGTTAAAAATACACCTACCACAATAACTCTATACAATTTTCTACGCCACTTCCTCAAAGAAAATTTCGCTGTAAAAAGCTCGAGTTGTTGATAGGATTTGCATACATTTCAATTGGTGTCTATTTTACGTAAAAGAAAAGGGAATTTCATCCGGCTCCGCAATTCTTCGCGCGTCACGTAAAGCCAGACTTTGGGCGCCTTCGAAAGAGTACTTCGGAATGCATTACGCTCCGAGGAATGCGCGAGTCTGTCGCACTCGATGCACTGTATCTTACAGGCAATTTTCTTGCCCTGCCTTGCTCGTGAAAAAATTAGCATCTCTCGTGGAATCGCGCACGTGCTCATTTTCGAGATTGAAAATGAATCGGAAAATCTGGAAGTAAGACGAAATCCCTCGGGAAAATGTTGCATAGAAGATCAGTAGTCATGGAAAATTTCGCATAAAAAATGAATGGGTAGAAAAAGTTATCGAGATGAAATGGAAAAGGATCAATCGATTTTTTATAGTTTATATTCCTTTTTGTCCCTAACTAGTTGTAAGACTGAAAATGCAATTTTTTGTAGTACAAAAACGAAAGATATTAATACCCCACCCATATTTATATTAATGCTCGACCAGAACGTTTTTCTTTTTGTCATCATCGCAACATCGTAATGAAACTACCGATAAGGACTTTATCCGTTTCCAATATTTACAAACGTCGAACCAATTGAAATTTCAACGATTTTAAAAGTCGATTCCTCGTTAGTCTCGTCAAGTCTAGTGCGCTCCGTCACATCGTTACCCCCGAGTGGACCAAGTTTTCCCTGCGAAACTTCGATGTTGAAACAAGCCTGAATTATCGAACGACCTCGAATGCGGTTCTGATTCGCCGAGGACAGGGAAATCTAGGAAAACTCGCGGAAAATGACGCACTACGTATGCGACATTTTTCCGACTGCACAAATAATGCGGGACTACGATTTCTTTGAATATTGGATCACCCTGGGCTGGGACCGTGCATGAATTTGCATCCATGTACCCCGGAGGAAAATTCCAATGAATTTTTTATGGGGAAATAGAGATCGTTTTTCAGTTGAACTTCTGATGTTTTTGTTTTTGAATATTTATTCAAGGTAACTCTGGGGAGATTGTTACTTTTTCCTTTAAAAAATATGTGGTCTGAAACTATTCGAAATATAACGTTTTTGAAAGAAAATTAGAAAAAAATACAATCCCTTTACTAATTCATTCTAAAGTTCCATATCTAACTTTAAACCATTTGAACTCAGAATTTCGAAATTTTGAAATAGCGACATAATTTGTGATCATAATTAGTTTTCAATTCGTCATCGTTTTCCGGAGCCATAATATCTGCTCTGAATGTTCCTCGAAAAAGACAGTAATTAAAGTTTGGCAATCTACAAGACCAGCCTTTAAACACCGAGAAATTGCATTGCCAACAAGTTCTAGATTTTATAGAGGAAGTTTGTTGTTTGAAAATTATTAAAGTTGATTGAACTCTGAATTGCTCAAGAATATTGCAATTTTCGAGCAAACTATTCAGTTAGAATGAGAATGTTTTCATTTTAAGATCTGAATTGGGCTTTGGTTTGGATTTGAATTGGTCACCCTCTCGCTCTTCAAAGCCTAAAACTACAATGTGACATCAAAGCTCTCCCCGAAACAATGAATCGTTTCACATGGCAAATTTTCACCACCAACGAAATCTCTCACCCCGCATTGAATTCCAAGGCAAATATTGAGGTTTTCGAATGCCCTCTCGACTCGACTCGGCTTTCAAGTTTCCTCAAAAACTCAAATGTTGACCGACCTAGGTTCGGTTATCGAGCGATTGTGAAGATCTCGCGAGCCTGTTGAATCGCGCGGAATCAGCTTCTCTGTTGACTAAGCCCAAGATTTTTCCACTCGTTTATATTCGGGGACGGAATCGAGTTTCACGAAAAGTTCACGAGTTTTACGAAGTCAGGATTGAATTTTAGTTTCTTGAGAGATTATTGGATTTGGGGTGTTTGCTTCGAGTTTAAGTTTGTTGCACGTTGTTCAAGTTTTTGTTTTTATTAAGGTGTGAGAATTGGAAATTTTTCGTGTACTTCAGAGAATGCATGCATATTGATAAAATAAAAAATTTCGTATTTTCAACTTCATCTCGAAAATCGGGACACTACAATCCAAAAATACGAAGATCCAGAAATTCATAAAGTCGAGGCTAGTTCTTTAATTGTCACCTACAATACGAAAATTCGTAGATTTCGAAAGAATATTCCAAAATAAAAAGAACACCAAGGGAAGCTAACTATTTCAAGTATATCTTGTATAAGAAAACCCGCCCCCCCCCCCCCCCCCCCTAAAAAAATCTCTTATATCACCGAATTTGGCACTTATAATCATTTCGAGTGATTTTCTTGCTGAAGCGAGAGAAATCCGAAAATTACGAGCAGTGAAATCGGATCAGCAGAAGGATTTAATTATAATAAGGTAATCTAATACAGTTACATGTAATTAACTCAATGGATTAAAGTTAGAAACTGTGTCAGCAGTCCACACAAGCGTTGAATCAATCCAGGGAAAGTCAACAACTATTTCGAACTCAAATTCCCTCATTCGTATACAATTTCATATTATTCATACACTCATTCGATCATCTCACAAACGCACTCAATGTTCAAAAAATAAAATATCGATCTTTCAAACAATTCAGCAATGAAACCCTTGAAATTAGTGTTACAATCGGCATTTTCATATCATTAAATTTCATCGAATTTCATACGAAAACAAAAAAAAAACATATTGAAAAAATTAAATACTATAAGTCAATGGACTCATGTTCCACACATTTTTCACATGAAATACGATAATTCCATGACATTATTTCCGAAAGCAACAAATCATTTCCCCCCTTGAACATTTGATAGCACCAAATTTACGTGCATAATGATGAATAATGAGACTAGCGAATTTTCCGGGTAATTCTGAAGAGCCAATCAATGTCACTCACTCAACCGTCAGATTTTTCTCGAAAGAAGGTAACACAAAACGAGCCCTTAATTGACGCGTCGACCACGAATAATTTTCAATATTAAATTATCTTTCGAACAACAAATTTTCGTTTAAAACCCGTGCTACCATCTACCAAGTTCCACGTCGACTTATCCGGCGTTCAAGCTCTGCTAATGTAATTCGATTTTTGTTTAATGGTCTAGTCCGTGATTTAATAAATTCCTGATAATGCCTAAATAATCGATAATGTCCCAATTAAAATGTTCTAAATCTAAGTATAAAATAGTGATCATTTTAGATTAATAATGTAAATTTTATTGAGGATGAGAAAAGTCTACTTTATTTTTGTTTATTGGACAACTGTTTTCTTGGGGAGGGGGGGGGGTGTTTCGAAGTATCCATGAATTATTAAAATGAATGGTTTGTTCATCACTGGGTTGTTTTATAGAAAAACATGGATTTTCCAATTATTAAAAGAGTTTTCGTCAAAGTGGATTCTTGTTGTGCTTTTGTATATATCGTAAGCGAATTATGCGATGTGTACGTTTTTTTGTGTAGGGTTTCTAATGATTATTTCCTGGGTCAAAGTTCAGCAAGTTCATTACACGATCTTTTGCGACTTCCTGCGTACTGTATCATATGATATTTTGACACGTGAAGTAAGGAGATGTTGCGAGCGTGAATAGTTCTAGAAGTTGGAGTGTCTGAGTTTTGAGAGTTGCTAAGTAATTTTCTGGCAAATGGTTGTGGTTCAGTAATAAAGTTCTGCAGGCTTCGAAATTGTTTTACAACAAGTTTTAGAGCTTTCTGTGACTGCGGTTGATATATATTTCCTAAGTTTTTCAACGGAAATAATGTGGTTTTTCAAATACAAAAATTTTGACAATTTCGTAATGATTGATTGATCATAATATATACTTTTTTGAAAGAATAACAACTCACATTTTCGCGGATTTTTTCAATTCAGACCTTTCTCTTACAAGTATGCTGAAAAATTATGAAATTTTCCAAAATTACTTCTGAGTTTTTTTTAAATTCCCAAATATCTTTCGATCTTATAATTTTTCCGTTAACTCATAAAATCACCTCACAAAATGCTCAAGAAACTTATAAGGTTGTAAAAATACCTTATATAGAATAAAGAACCTTCCAAGAATTTACAGAATTTTATAATAAGTTTTTGCAAACCTGAATTATACAATTCACGTTAGAGGTTAGAATGAAATAAATTCTCCAAAAATTCCAAATAATCTCTCATAAAACCATGGAATAATAATATTCCAACGAAAATTCGCCCCAAACCAAATCCGATCGATCCGATTGACTGAAGCAAAAATAGCGTCTTTCACGGATCAATTCCCTTCGCCCGTCAATCGAAACACCGTCCCAACATTATCTTATCCGGCAACATAAATGCAAGAACAAACTGGCGACATGCGCCCTCGTAACTGGGTCAGCCGAGCGCGTTTGGTGCATAGAGCGCATAGCCAGAAAATCCATCCCATCGCAATCGCCCTCGTTCCCAACCTAGTTTGGCGACATAGGTCAGGAAGATAGGGACTCCAAGCCATTCGCCATGGGCTGGACCAAACTACGCACACGTCTAGTTAGTACTTAACAAAAACCATCGATTCCCCATTCTTTCATTACTTTCATTTCGCATGGAACACATTCATTCACCCATCGTCCCCATGACCCCTGATTTTGGGGTTATGGAAATGTCGTAACCTTCGACTTGGAGGTTATGGAAATTTCGTGACCTTCGACTCAGGGGTTATGGAATGGGGGAGGGAGAAAAAACGCCGGTTAATGAGTGTTGTCATTTAGGGGGAGGGGGGGAGGGTGAGTGAGGACGGTAGGAGTTATTATGGATGGTTGTTTTTGTTTGTATGGAGGGTTTTTTAGGGGAGAGGGAGTAATGATGATGAGGATTCGGGTTTTGGTAGTTTGTTTTGTTTGGGCTGTTGATGGCTGATCATTTTCTTTTCATTTTTTTATTTTTTATCTTTGGTTGGTTGTAAAGGGAATGGTGATTGTTTATTGAGTCACGTGAGGTTTGCACTTAATTTGGTTGTTGATTTTTATTTCTTTTCATCATTTACTAGTTTGATATTGATATTGTTTTTTAGATTTTCATTGAGTTTATTAAAATTGGTGAGTTAGATGATTTTGTATTCTTTTTTTCGCACTTCGGTTGAGTACTTTCTGAAGTACGGAAATTCAGAAGAAATCAGCAATAGTGTTTTGTCTTAAATTTTGCTATTTTTCGACTGTATATGTATTTGTCAAAGTCAGAAACATTTGATTCAAGAATTTTATTTTTCGTATGTGTACAGTTTTTGTTTTGTAATTTTCGAACTTTTAGTCACAATTTTGCAATGTAAAATTGTTAGTTTGAATATTTCGTAAATTGATATTAAGTTCAAGCTTTACAAAATAAAATTTGCGAACGTAAAATTCTAGTTTGACATTTTTGAATGTATCATTCATCAAACTTTGAATTTTCTAAATTATGCAATCGTAGAAATTTCAGAGTCCGATCTTCTTACTGGGATTCTTTTTTGGTCGATTCACTTTAAACGTCCGGTTTGAAATTATGATCATGAACTTTTTCATTGCAGTACTTTATCCCAACACGTAAAAACACAATTTGTATGCTTTTTTTATTTCGAGGATAATATTTTTATAATTTTTTAAGTTGTATTAAAATCAATTTTGAGACCAAAACATCAAAAATGTGAGTACCAAAATAGTGAAATCTTGAAAACCAACATGTTATTTCCCAAAATCCGTTGGTCTCATAAATCTTTCAAATCCTTATCTACCTACTCATATGCATCGTTCAATTGAAAAATTGGTAATCTTTGAAATTCAAATTCGTAGATTTAAAACATTCTGAATTTACAAACAATGAGGATAACACCAAAAAAAAAATTGAAAAATCGAAATTCAATTTAAAAGATTTTGGAATTGCTGCAAAATAATCGAACATCTAAAAATTTCATAACTCGTTCTCTTCCCTCCTAATTATCGAATTCCAAAAAAAGTTTCAACTGATTCCCCTCAAACAAATATTGCACATTCCGAGAAATACATAAATATGCAAAACAAAACTCGACTACCGGATTGGCCGATTTACCCTTGAAAAGCAGTGACTCGCGTTGCGTAGCCAATACAATTCTCGAACCCCACGACCATTTGTGATCCAATTAAGCGCCCGGCTCTACCTTTGCATGAAAATTGCATTGGCTTCTGCGTTAAAGACCCGTTTCGTACCGCTGACACTTCGACCGTTCCATTCGCGCGCGATCTTCGCCGGTCTAATCATGTCTCGTAAAGCCCTCAAGTTATCTTTCGTCGAGAATGACAGACGTTTCTTCGGCGGCTACGTCTATCACTCATTCCACGACTCGGTACAACCCTATTCGTCTTTGTTAGTGTTGTCACCTCGGAGGAAAATCGGGACGGAAAATACAGCGTTATCAGTTTTTCCCCGGTTTTATCAGTATTGAGTGTCGCAGGTTTTTGCGAGGAGGAAAATAAGTGGAAAATACGGTACATGGTCAGACTGAGAAGAGAAGGTTTTCTTAAAAGGATTTTTGGGAATTTCGAGAAGTTTCCGAAATTTCGAAAAAAGATGTATTCTCGTGGTGTGGAGAAATCGAGTGAAAAATGGTTGGTTTTGATGAAAAGTAGATGGGAGAAAAAAAACGTGAATTTCGTAAGTAATTTGAGATTAAAAAATGGGGAGAAGTTCTAAGTATAGCTAAATGAAAAAATATATCAAATTTGGGATATCAACTATCAGTGGATATACCAAATCAAGGATCAAGAAATGAGCTTATCGTAAAAAGTGTGAATTTGATCAAGATAAGTGCGAGGGCGTTGAAAAATGATCGGTATGTCCCTAGGTCCGTGGAAAAAACGCCCCCAAAGAAATTGATGCCGTTTTAACGATTCCACTTTTCCACCGTTCATCCGGCTTATGTTTTATGCCATCATTATCGCCTTAGGTTACATACTTATCGAAAAAATTCGTTAGAATTTGCTGTCGGGCAATACAGGCAGACAATAAATTCAACGCTTTTCTTTTCCCGAAAGATTACCAATAACAATAACCTCACTTTGGTGGTTCCGCGATTAAACATTCAAAACATTAATAACGCACAAAACTTTTTCAAAGGTTAGGTACTGCTCTTTAGAAAATGATCACCAGTGATATATCAAGTAATATAAACCACAAGTTCCTATGCAAACCCCAATAACTCCTGGAAACACTCACCTGTCACAACACTTCATTGCATTTTTAATAATGTTGACGCAAAATTACCACTTCCCCGCGAGCAAAATTAAATTTCTTGCTAAAAAACACATATTTCAAAAAAAAGTAAATTTTCAACAACTCTTTTTTAAGGCGCGGCCCCTAAACTGCACATTTACCAATATTGATAGTAATTTATCTTTGTGCCATAGGAATTCTGGGCAAAGGGCCTGCAATGATAAAAAACTATAACTTAGCTTTACCTGCAGATTTTCACCCATAAACTATATACTTTACTGATTCTGATGATTATATAAAAAATGATACTTTTTTATAATCAATACATTTTCAACAATGCACTCGGAATTATTCTGAAAACTTCTATCGTACAAAATTATCAATATTGAAAA
>JAPYZK010001205.1:0-20754 GCA_030522785.1 Platygaster equestris | reverse complement strand
AGCAGCGGCAGGGAGGCGGAAGGGGACGTTCTCGCGGCGGAGAGTTTGGAACAGTGGAGAGGAAACACATCGAAACTAACTTCGATGTGTGAGTGGGCTCGCTCGGGCTTGTCGTTTAAAATATCCGCAGCCTGGTTGGATCATTGGATGGACTGGGGTCGACTCTGTTGGAAACTCTCACGACGACGCCCTATTTTACCGACGCGATTGTAAATTCTCTATTCTTTTTTTTTTTCTCGACTTATCTCGAATTTCGAGGTTATAAACTGTTATAAACTGTAATACAGTTTTGATTAAAGTTGGTGAGGTACTATTAACGATTTACCGAATCGTTTAATATGGCTGCAAATAATACAGGCGACGTCGAGGTAAGTAGTTATTAGCAATATGAAATTATTCGGCATTTATTTACGTTTTCACGACGAAACATTGTGGGACTGCCAAAAATTTTACCAGCATGCTGACAACCCAAAATGGATGTTTTTCAATTGTATATTACATTAAATTCTATTTATTCCAACATGTTATATTGTACAATTTTTCTTAAACAAAAGCATAATCAGAATGTTTGCGGGGAGTATAACTTCTAATTTTCGATCTTTTTTGTTATTTATGTTTTCCGTTTGACAGTTTCGGTATGGATACCATTTTGTCATTAGGCGATAAAGTTTAATTACAGAATGTTTTCAATGCTAGTGAATGACATCAATTTTAGTTTCGTTTCTCAGAAAGTGTCAGAAGTTCATTCTTTTTAATAGGGTTTTGAAAAATTGTTTGTGAATGAAAATGAAAAAAAAAAAAAAAATTATAGGAGACCGAAAGGAAAGATCCAGAAATTGTCGAGGAGATCCCATTGGAACTGCTCATGAAACACCCCCTCCAAAATACTTGGACGCTTTGGTATTATGAATTTGATGACAAAAAATCTTGGGAGGAAAATCAGCGAGAAATCAGCAGCTTCGACACGGCTGAAGATTTTTGGAGGTAATTTATATTTCTCTACATAATATTATCCAAAGACATTTTGTAGACTTGACAAAAATATTCGATTTTTGGGATTCAACTGTCAACTGAAATTGAACCAGAAATGTTATCGCTTTTTTAATTGTGTTTATAAATTTTTCAGCTTGTACAATCACATTAAAAATGCGTCAGAGCTGAGGAAAGGCTGTGACTACAGTATGTTCAAGCAAGGAATTCGACCCATGTGGGAAGACGATGCGAACAAAAATGGTGGAAGATGGCTTATAAATTGCGACAAAAACCAAAGGACTTCAGATTTGGACTCGTTCTGGTTGGAAGTTTTACTTTGCATGATCGGCGAAGGTTTCAATGAGAATTCAGACGACGTTTGTGGCGCCGTCGTCAACATTCGAAACAGAGCTGACAAATTAGCCCTGTGGACCGGTGACGCCAATAAAGAAAAAAAAGTTTGTGAAATTGGGTAAGCAGTATTTCAAAAAACTGTAAAATAATGGATAAAAGACTTCAAATTTGTTTATCGATGACTTAGAGCCAAGCAAACTTTCGTCAGTTATGATTCTGAAATATTTCTACCATTGAAGTTTGTTACTCATTGTACCTTCTCTCCCGCACTGTACTAGCCAATGAAATTCTTCAAAAAAGCATGCATTTCGAAAATACAAGAAATTGTATTAATCAGTTCTCAAATTGAACTTCGAATATTTCAAGCATCCAGCATTATTAAAAATTATTAAAAAAATTGGGGGGCAAGAAAAAAAAAAGGAAAAAATTTCAAAAGCAAAAAAATAAAAAAAAAAAAAAATTGAAAGTTTTTTAGGAAAAAAAAAAAAAAAAAAAAAAAAAAAAAAAAAAAAAAAAAAAACCCCTATGAAATATTTTGGTTCTGCAAAAACTATTAAGATAACTCAAGTAACTGCTTTATTTTCAGAAAAACTTTGAAAGAGAAACTAAATATTTCACCCAAGTTGAACATCGAATATCAATCCCATAGAGACACTATGGAAAAACATGGAAGTCGAACCAAGTGTAGATACAGAGTTTAAAAAGTTATCACAGATTTATTCAACGTTTTTCATCCCTACATTCACTTTGTTGTTGCCATTTCAGAGAAAAAGACATTGTATATTTTTTTTTTTTCTTTTTCGGAACTCAGGATTCCTTGGAGTTCAATGCATTGCCGCATTATAATATGATTTCCGTTCTAAAAAAAAAGTGTTGGCAATAAAGAATGAATTGGCATACGTTCTGAAATAATGAATTCATTTATAATTTTTTTGTATTTACAAGTATGAAAAGGTATCACATTATTTTGTAAAATTTTGAGCCTAGTTCTGGAGTATTTTTTGTTGAAACAAAATAAATTCATCACATTATTCTATTTTCTGGAACTGCGGATTTTGTGTAAAGGAATGAGGTTTATTGATGATATCGAAGTATTTTGTATTGCCTGGAATGAAATTAAGGATATTAACGTGAATATATGTATGTATAATAAATTAATAATTATATGAAACTGACTTGCATTTCTTTTAATTCATATATTTTTTTTTTTTTTTTTTAATGTAGAACTAAAAATTTTGATGTATCATCAACATGAAGCACAAAACTTTTATAACAAACTTTTTGTGAATAATTTATTGACAAAGACACAGCAGACAATACATATTCGACTTTATTCAAAATTATTCTTGCAACCTTTTTTTAGCAATTGTTCATGGGTATTCCATTATTTATACAGAAATCCAAGAAATAAGAGTCATGTAACTGAGACTAGCATTGACCATGGGTGAAGCCCATCGAAGAAATTCGAAATAGATAACAAAAATACTCGATGACTGCACATTCAAACTGATATTGATATATGAAACTTAAGTTTATAATTTCTATAATTGAAGCAAAAATATATAAACTTATTGAATATATTTCAAACATCGATACAGTACGATACATCGAGGCGGTATTTTCTCGATTATCGTAAAACATCGATATGTTGATTGTAACTGAAACCGTGTGATTGTTATTGGCCAGAAATTGTTGTGCATTGTTATGACGTGCTTCAGCGTGCTTTCATCACCACGTGTGTAGTTGTGTGTAGTTTTACCGCTTTCTGAAAGAAAAACGCGAAAACCATACCATTTTTCGAATTATTTTCATCATTTATTGGTAGTTTCATTCCATTTTTATTCGACAATTAGTTGTCATTAGTTTCGAAATTCACAAACAGTATCGTGATCTAAGTTGATCTAAAATCATTGTGAGTTGTTTTGGAACCGACAGAGTATAGTGTACGACGTACTTTGTTGAAAACTTCGTTTTCTTACATACGCCAAAATAGTTGTCACCTTACAAAATGCCGAAGAAAAACGCAAAACCGAACGCTTATTTTTTCTTCATGGAAGACTTTAAGAATCGAGAAGAGAAAAAGGGACGCAAATTCCCGGGCGGCATCAAGGACGTCGCGGCCGATCCTTTGTGTAGCGAAGCTTGGAAGGTATCAGATATTTTGCATGCATAAAAGATGTAACTTTTGTTGATTTTTCTTATGTTTTATTGTATTATTTATTGCATTATTTTTTTTCCATCGAAATGAGCCATTTTCAAAAAAAAACTTTTTTTTAACGTCAAGTGAACATTTACCGTAAATAATGGGACTTTCGATGATTTTATATAGGTAATGAAACTTGATGCTGAATGTTTTTATTTTTTGTACCGAAAGATTCTTTCATTTTCGACAAAAATGTATTTCTGAATCCAAAATGGCGGCATCTTTAATGACTATCATTAATTGATTAATGTATGTTATTTTTTCGTAATTAATTAACGTATTAATGAACTCGACTCTCAATAATTTGAATTTTTGATGAAATTTCTTCTGTTTATTTACATATTTTAAAAAAATAAGATTTTGTATTTCAGGATACTTAATGTATTCAGGTCTCAAAGTTTTTTTCAAAATTCAGAAAATTTTATATTTTAAAAAATACATGTTTTAAATGACTTGTGTTTTTAGTGTTTTACATTTTTTGCAAAATTTCAGAACATTTCTCTGGATGAAAAAGCCAAGTATGACAAAATGGCCAAAGATGCCAAAAATGAACTCAAGGTGCCAATAAAATGTACTGGACATGGCGAATCTATCGATGAATTGGATTTAGAAAAAAGAAAGCAACAACTAATGGAAGACGAAATGATCGATTATGTGACCATGATGATAGAATCTGCAAAAGCAACCAACAGTAATCATCTTTTGATGTCAAATCCAAAAATTTACTGCACAAAAATTTATTATTTAAAATCAAAAAATTTCAATACTCTTAATCATGTAAATTGATAATCAATTGTCGATGATTTAAACTTGATTCAGTCAATTTAAAAAAAAAAAAAGTGATGATAACTTGCAAAATTCATTTAAGAAACCTCAGATGACTCGTGTTAAAGTTGATTTCACTTTTTCCAGAACTGGTCTCTTGTCAGTTTTACTTGATCCATGTTAACTATTTCTACGCAAGAGAAGACGAGAACAAGAAAACTTTCTACGCCCCTGCCGAATTTTCGATCATCAGATTTTCATTGGGCCAAGGAATCACCGACATGGTCCACAGCTTGATTTATTGCAAACCCCATATCGGTTACTCTTTACTTGCCAAAGAATCCAGCACAGAAGTTCACGGCATTCCAACTGAATATGGAGAACAAGATTTGAAAAAGTTGTACTCCAAACTCATGAAATTTGTTTCCTCCTGCAACGAAAAACCAATTCCCTTGTACACAGTGGACAAAAATGCCGAAGCTGTCAAATCGTTTTTGGATACTCTGGCTATAGCAAATCGTGCGTCAAATGAAATTCGTCTTATCCTAGCAGACATTGTTACATGAACACATAAATTAAGTTAGTTGAAATTTGTATACTTTTTGAAACTGTTGGATTGGTTGGATTACATGAGAAATAAGAAAAATTATGATAATAATTGTTCATTAACATGTCTACTGTGGTAATTTCAGTCTCTCCACTTCATGTGATTTTTGAAAATACTCAAATTTTTTTATTTTCACAGACAAAGAATTGAAGGAAGTCATCGTTTATTCGTTGGAAACACTTTTTTCGGCTTTGAAGAACGTCTGTTCTGGAAACAAGGGAAACGCCTCGTTTTTGCCAAGCTTAGCTGAGTTTGAAATCAAGAAGGACTTTTTTTCTGACGCCCCAGGACTGGCGTGCGAAGTTGGTTTCTTTAATAATAGTACATTTCCCAACTAGTGGAAAAATTGTTGTTGCACTAGTTGCGATCAATATAATTTTGTTACATGATAAAATTGATTATTAATGCAATTTATTGCACAATGCTGTATTATAATTATGCAGTGTTGGATAGAGTATTACATTCTTCATAAACAATGTATGATGATTTGTTTACGAACTGATTTTCAGTTTCATCAAGAATACTCTTCGAAAGTGGAGAAGTGCAGCGTGTCGACCGTGAAGAGATGGATTTTCACAATCTGCGATTTTTGCTGCGAGGAATTGGGAGTTACTTTGAAACCTGGGATGCATTGTCCACTTCCTCGGACTGTCACGGACTCGGTTTCCAAAAGCATGGTTTCGCGCGTGAAAGCAATGCACGTGGGAAGTTACACGAATTACAGCTCCTCGATTCCTTCCAGTGCAACATTCAAATCGATGACTGGGGTTGGTTTCATTCTTATAAGCAGCTTTGGAAAATTTTTGATTGTTCATTTATCTTTAATCGATGTTTTTTCAGGTTGGCAGAGACCATCAGGAAAAAGTGTCCAGTCGAACTCAGGAGGAAGAAAAACGTCGTCGAGAAAATTCTGAAAAAATCACCATAATCCACCAAGGCCAAAATAATCAGCAGGAAACTCATGCTGTTTTGCCTAAATCTTCCGAATCCACGCTAGAACGTAAATAAAAGATATATTGACTCGAAACGAGATAAAATGAGTCTTACAGTTGATCTAAATGACGTTTTTTCTTTTTAATATTTATGCTAACAGAATGAAAACAAAAACGTCAAAAGACTTGGGTTCAAGTTATGAGTAATTTTTTGAAATTATATTTCAGCTTGGTGGAAAATTGAAAAGAGCACCTCGTCGAGCATGGTCTCTAAGTTGAAAAGTGTGTCCAGTTTGCCGAGCATTGGTATGCTATGTTTTGTTATTCAAAATTTAACAGCATTAGAGTATTCTTAAACTTTTTATTTGTTCACAGGAAGAGGAAAACTGAAGGACATAATAGCCGAAAACCGAGAACGAAAGCTGCCATCCCTTGGACGTGGGCGAGGTATGTTGATTATAATTTTTCAAACAAGTTACTGAGTGACAATGGACTATTGTTTGAATGAATTATCCATTTGTTTCAGGTATCATGAAGCCAGATTTGTAACTGACCAAAATAGACTGCAATAGTCTAGACCAAAGTTAAAAAAACTTTCTCTGGAATTTGCTTTTAAGACGTTACATTTCTTCATATTTTTAATATGTATTTTTAATTAATATTGACATTAGTTTTAATTTTTATATATATTTTTTTCAATTGCGACATTAATTTAATTTTTATATTTCTTTTTGAAAAATTACAAAAATAATCATGATTATTTTAATAATTGTACTTTGTAATAATTACAATGTTTTGTACTATTACATATAAGACGAATACTTTAACATAAATATAATATGTTGAATACATGTAATTCAATCAGATTTATATCTCTATAACTCGCCATGTTTGAGAATTCAGAAAAAAAAAACTTTCAAGGGAATAATCCCTGTTTATCAGGGTTGAATGAATACAAACAAACAAAAATAATAATTGATTCGTTGTGATACAAACAAATCGTCCTCAAAATCCAAGTAAATTTTGGAGTTTCTTCTTCTCGTTCGTCACTTTCATGGTTTTTCTCTTATTGGGACAAAGAACAGCAATTCCTAAAATTTCACCTTCAGATCTGAAAAATTCAAAAATACGCAAGTTTTGAAAAACGAACTTCAGTATCACAGTTATGAATAATAAAATCTACATGCTTTATTGCTTGTTCCACATTGCAAATTATCTTCGAAACATCGCTCTTTTCTGGGACGCAAAGATCATTAACTTGATTTCCTTTCTTGCTTTTTTCATCTTCCATTTGCTGTTTTTTAGACAATTTTTTCATCTCCAACATCACATTTTTCGAACGCTGAAGTATTAATTTTGGAAGTTAGTTTGAGTTTTGATTTGTTTACCTTAATTACGTAAACTTACATATGCATTAAATTTGTGAACGATTTCACGTTTCATGTCCTCACTCATTTCGACTTCGTATTCACTGAAATTTCAACAGGGAAACATTTATACGGCATATTGTAAAATTTGGTAGAATAGTTACTTCTTACTTTTTATTTACAGGCGAGAAATTTTTAAATCTTTGACTCTTTCAAATTTTCAAATTGTACAGCTGCAGTTTCAAAATTCATAAACTTCTGTACATTTCATATTCAGAAATACTTTATTTTGGTAGAATATATGTAATTACTATTTCTCGCGCCACTTTGCTTCTTGAATTTTTCCAGACTTCTCCAATTCGTCTTTTATACCGGTTTTAGTTTGTTGCACAGAACGCACTTGTTCTTCTGCGGATTTTGGCTCGGGCATGGAATTGAAGGTGAGGAAATTGAACTCCTCGTATTTTCGCAGTTTATCATAGTTTATTTTTGATGTTGCGTCGCTTTCTTCTTCGAGTTCCAACAACTGCAAAATGTAATAGAATATGAAATAGTAGAAAATCTCTAAAAACGTCGTTACGAGAAAAAAGAAATATGGCTGCCGTCTATAACGGTTTTTTCACAAACTCGGGAGAGAGAAGGCGATAAATCGCTGTGGAAATCACCTTTTTTTTTGTGCTTTGATAATCGTCACCTGTTTGGTCCATTTTTGCTTTTTGCTGAAATGCAATGCAGTAGATAATCGTAATATTGTCGAAAAACCGTTTTTTCTCTAGGTAATTCAGTTCAACTTTCGGGACACACGAATACGAAAACCGGAAGTTCGCAAGAACGCGCAGAAATCGACTGCGCAGAGTGAGACATATGCGTTTTCACGCGTGTACGCAAGTGAGAGAAAAAGAAAAATAGCATTATTTTTTGCGCCTGCGGGAGAGAAGCATCTTATTTCTCTCTTGTAAGCGCAGAAATTACGATTTAATGTCTCTTTTTGACAATTTTCACCTACACATGGCTTGAGTTCCTATAAATAGAGAGTCTGGCCATCTGCAATGGGTTAGTGTGTACGTGTCGATCGCTTGACCCAAAATGGCGACGGCACGCACCACATTCGACTTATTGTACGTACAATCACTACAATCGCTTCTTCCTATTGGAGCCGCCATTTTGGGTCAAGCTTTCAACCAGCCAATCAAAAATTTGCGCCTGATAGCCAAACTCTCTATAGGAACTCTACACATGGCAATTAACATTTGGCAATTGCTGGTGGAATTGCTCACAGTTGCTGGTCATTGCTGGTTGTGCTCAGTGATTTTGAACAATTTTGAATGTGTAATCGTCAGCGCGGGGCTCAGCGGGGCTTGTATTGTTTGTAATTGTACGTCGCAAAAATTGCTTATTTCTTTGCAATAGTAAGTATAATTTATTATTTATAACACATTCTTTTTTTTTTAATTGGTGAAAAATTGTATTTACGATTTTTTTTACAGTTTAAACTGGCGAGCTTTTTGAGAAATAGCACATTTTTTCTGGGTGACACTTGTTCGACGTAGACGAATTTTTCGGTTTCCAAAATGCCGAAAAAACAGCCAAAAAATGCGTTTTTCTTTTTCATGTTGGATTTCCAAAGACAACAGGAGAAAAGAGGACGAAGATTAAGTTTGGCGGAAGTTTCCGCTGATCCTTTGTGTTCGGAAACTTGGAAGGTAAAAAATTTCATTTACACATTGTCGAAAAATGTACGGGCGTGTGTCGTCAAAATATTTATGTGTATTGTTTGCTTGGAAATAATCGATATTCGACGGATTCGACCAGGTTTCGGGACGATTTCGGCTGTTATTGATTTTACAAACGTATTACGAAAATATTTTTACGAGTATTTCTGTGATATAAAATGCATCACTTCAGTGAAAAGTAATGAAAAGATGTACTTTATTAACAATTTTTCAAAGATGATATCATTGTCGTTTTATCTCGTATTTGTAGAATTTAAAAAGAATTTAAATGTAATTTTATTGAAATTTAAAAATGAAATAACGAAATTGAAAAAAAGAGTTATTTATGTTGACAAATTTTTCTACATTTTATTATCTGTTATTTTTTTTCTTTTATCTCCAACATTTCAAAAATACATAATATTTTATCATTTCTGGGAAAATTGAAAAATAGGCAATTTTTATTGAGACAATTGAAAATAACATTGACAATTACTGGAAATGAACACAAATTGATTATTTTGGAATATTTAAAGATGGATCTTCAAACTTAAAGCCTTCAACAATTGAATTCATTTTAATTGAAATATTGATTCTCATGGTCAAGCTTTGTTGCATACAGATTAAAAATTCAAAAAATTTCCATACCAAAATTGAATTTCACATATTTTTTTTGCAGTTATAAAATTGAACTTTTCGGATTATGCAACTGTTGAAAAAATAGAAACAGCAAACTAATACATTTGAAAATTGTTCTAGAATATGAATAAAACGGACAAAGGCCAATATGAAAAAAGAGCCAAAGATGCGAAATTCGAAGAAAGGGGACTGACAAAAAAAACTGGAACTGGAGAATCAATTGACTTCCTGGAAAGGGAACAAAGATATCAGCAGGAAAAAGAAGATAACATGCTCGAATATGTGAATTCTTCTGTGAACACGGCACAAAAACTTGGCAGTAATTATTCTCTCTACAAACACTTTTTTCATGCTTGAAAATTACAACAATTTTCCGTTATTTCTCACTCAATCAGAACCAATGTAAAAATCAAAGACCGATGAGAAAAAAAAAGAATTTTTATCAATCCAATTTATTAACATGAAAATAGAATAATGAAACCGAGTACAAATTTTTTGTTACTTTCAGCTCTTGCTGCGCGTGAATTCTACTTGATCCACGTGAATTATTTTTACGTGAAAGAAGGGGAAGGCAGCAAGCCATTTTTTGCTCCCGCCGAATTCGCGGTTGTAAGATTTTCTTTGAATCGAGGAATCATTGACGTCATCCATGACATCATTTACTGCAAACCCCAGACTGGCTATGCTTTGGCTGCCAAGGAAATGAGCGAAAACCATCACCACATCCCAACCGAAAACGGGGAGGAGGATTTTGCAAAAATTTGTGCCAAACTGAGGAAATTCGTTTCGTTTAGCGATCACCAAAATGAAGATCCTGTTCCGTTGTACACCTTGAAAAAAGATACTCCCATTGTGCAGTGCTTCTTCGATTTGATGGGCAGGGCTACTAGTAAGGGGCAAACTTTTGGGTTTAAAAAACAACAAGCACTTTCTTATAGGATTTTTGTTGGCATTCCAAAATTGTTTTATATTTGAATACCAATTCCGAAGATCTAATTCCGAAAAATATTCAAATTCAAAAAATTCCAAAATCAAACAGCTGTGAAAGTGCAAAAAATTCAATTTTTTGATTTTGAATGTATTTGTGCTTATCAAGATTCTTTGTTCAGATTCCGATCTTTCTGACTTGGCAATCTACAATTGGGAAATACTGTATTTTGCTCTCCGAAATGCGTGTTCGGTGGAGTTTGCATTTCCATTTCCTGTAGCTGGCTTTGAAATTGACCGCGACACATTTGCTTACACCCCAGGTCTGGAATGTGGGGTAAGATGAACAAAATTCGTTTCGGAAATCGTTCCAGTAACATTTTTGCTTCGAAAAAAATACAATCGTTTTGTTGTTTTCCAGTTTCACCGAAATTACGACGCTTTCGCGCAAAAGTGCAGCATGTCGATTGTGAAGAGGTGGGTTTTTACGGCTTGTGATTTTTGTTGTGAAAGTTTGAAGATCGATATGAAACCCGGGGCGCACTGTCCGCTTCCCTGCACTTCGGGAAGAAGCTTGGCATCGAGCATAAGTATGCTGAGTTTAAAAAGTGGCCCTGCTTCGAGCATTGTTTCGGAATCTAGGCCTGTGAAATCGATGACTGGAGTATGGCACATTTTATTATGTATTGTTTTATGAAAGTGTTGTATATTTTATGTTATTGTTGTTGAACATTTGTTCATTTTGAACTCTTCCATTGTTATCACTACCATGAACGCTTTTTTTTACAACACAAAAATGTTCGAAGCTATTCCATGTATACATAAAGAAAAAAAAAGAAACTTTTTTTTCAACGTAATGTTGATAAGAACTTAGGATAACATAAATGAAAAGAATATTATGTTTCTGAAATCTATGGATTTTCTTCTCTTTCAAGGTAAGCAGCGATTACCAAGAAAAAGTGTCCAGCCGAACAGAGGTTGAAGAAAAACGTCGCCGTGAAACCTCTGCAAAAATTACAATCATTGAGAAAGGAAAATTCGTTGAAGAAAGTGAAGAAGGTCTCGAGGTTGGAGCAATTCCAGTTCGTAGTACGAATGCTCCAAAATGTAAATAGAAAAATTAGAATAGTCATAAGATATAATATTTTGTGGGTCTAACTATCTTATAATGGATAAATTGTAATTATCAATTGCTTTGCGGTTTTAGCTTGGGCCACTTTGAGCACGTCGAGTTCAATCGCCCCTGATTTGCAAAGTGAATCTAGTTTCCCGAGTATTGGTAAGCAAATGTTTCAATAAAAATTGCAACCAAGTTTGCTGCTGATGTTTTGGAAAATTATTTCTGAAATTTTTGCAGGAAGAGGAAGGAGGCCAAAGGAATCTGAAGAACCAAAAATAGCGAATCCATTTGGACATGGTAATTGACTTTATTTTCACGTCATTTTGTATAGAATTAGTTAGATATTCTTCAACTTTTATTCGATGCAAATTGAAAAATGTACATACTTTTTAAAAAAAATTTGAGATAATCTTTTTTTTACATTGTTTTAGGGAATGCATGGGGATCCATGAATTGAAACCAAGACGACCAAGACTGATTTTCACCGATTTTTTCCTTTGCAAGAAAAAAAAAATTCTGTTTCTAAAACGAATTGTGCAAGTATAGTACAAATGCTATCACTTTTTATATTGTTTCTTTTAAAGATGTTAGCAGAGCCATTTATCTTGTTTTTGAGTTTTTGCTCATCTGTGCAAAACTTTACAAATGGTACATGTTTGTAATAAAGAAAACTAAATTTTTTTCGCAATAATAATTCGTTGTGTGATTATTTAATGTTTTTTTACATGAATTTTTGAACATTTTCGGAAAGCAGTTTTCGATCATTCAAATGCTTTCGAAAATGGAATAAGAAGCAAATCACCTTTGCATCGGAAAAGTTTATCGTCATTTTGTATAGAACATTTTCGATGAACAAGGAAAGGAAAGAAGATTCGTTACCTCGTGTCACATTTGAAAATGACAACTGAGTTCAAGTTGAACTGTTAGTTTTTTTTTCGTAATTATTGGCATTTTATATATGCGGTTGTAATTTTAATCATGACCGGGCGGTGCCGAAAAAACACCAAGAACAGCTCAGAAGAACCAGCCGTCGACAAAACGTTATTCAACTTTTGAAATTTTTTAATTTTCCTCCCCTTTACCACCGCACTCCACCGTACTGGGAAACCGGCGATGACAATTTGTGTCAATAGTACGCGAACAGTGCGCGAGTGCGTAAAACAGTGTATGTAAAATGTTAATGCTCTCAGCTGCTCTCAGCTCTGCTGATAAAACAACACAAATAAATCATGATTCTTCGCGAAAACGGTGAATGAACTCATATGCGATAGTAAATTGCAAATTTGTAGTGCGAAATTTCCTATGAAATTCGTCGTCGGTGTGATAAAAAGAAGCGTCGCGAATTATAGCTATTGACGTTAATCGGGAAAGGTTTAATTGGTGATAATTAGGGACAATGATAAGTCCTTCGTGTCTGGAAGTAATTTTTGTTGGTTTTATTCTCGTGCTGCCTTTTCTTTACGAAACTAGTCGTTCTTTTCGATATTATTTGAAGTTTGTTATTTATTACATTGTTGTGTCGACCAGCGCCGTCATTCTCATCCCCGTTATGATGTTTCGACCTGGGGAAGTCAAGAATTTCTTGTAAGTACTTTACCATAGCTAAAAAATCCGGTTTTTCGTTTGAATTTTCATTTTTCCCAATGTTTTCAATTTTCGGAGATTATTTTGATGATTTTTCTTTTATTTTTAGGCATTTTTGAAAAATCTCGCGAAGTTGTAAGATCGGTGAATAATTTTTCGAAATGTTGTACTGTATCTGAGATTTTTTTGCATTGTTTATTAATTTTGCAGCATTATTTCTTTCATCTTCGAAAGTTTTTTAAATTCACAAGCATTTTTGAGAAAACGGATCATTACTTTCTTACAGTTTTTCACAGTTTTTTCGAAAAAACGAATCTCGCAAAAATTGAGCTGCAATGTAAACAATCGACGAAGCTACAAAAAATACACTACGAAAATTTTTAAAAATTTGTGAAGTGTATGAAATTTCGAAGTTTTAAAAAATTGAAAAATTATGAAAAATTAATGTGAATAAATTTGAATTAATAGAATGAAAGTAAATTGAAAAATTGAAAAACGTGAAAAATAAAAATAAGAGAAGATAAAAAAAACTTGAAAAATTTCGATTTATTTCAAAAATTCGAAACATTTAAGAAGCTTGAAGTTTTCTACGGTTTTTTCCGTGCTGCTGGGAAATTTATTGACCCTGGCCTGAAAAATCTTGCATCTGCTCCTGCTTTTCACAATTATTTATCTTTCACCCTCGATTTACTACGCCCCATTTTTAATTTCTCAATTGACCAACAAAGAGCGTAATCATATTCGATTGATCGTTGAAAAACTCTTTCGAAAGATTTTTACATCAAACAGATTGAGTGATGAATAAGCGATGAAAGCTCGTATTACAGAGGGAGTGAACAGATTAAATCGAGAGGCTCTCACTCAAGGTTGACGACTAACATTATTATGTGATTATTGTTCGAAAAAAGATACTTTTCTTATATGCTTGACACTAATCCTTTTTCGAGGCTTATGACACGTGCAATTTATTTCTGTTCTTACCTTTTTACTCAGAGAAAAGGTAATAAAATGAATATTTTAACGTGAATTTCGAAAATTATTTAGTTTTCGCCGATTTCTTTTTAACACATTTTTTTTGTATTATTTCATCTTTCTTCTACAGGGTGTGAACACTTTTTTGTGACGGTTTTTTTCATGCCTTTTTTTCTCTTTTTTCGACTTCTTTATCATTGCGCGAGTATTTTTTGGATTGAATCATGTCAAATAAACAAGTTCCGCCATCAGGAAAATAGCTGAAAATTTTCGGACAGCTCCTCTCGAGTTCTTCAAGTGCAATTCTGGAGTAATTATGATATTTCTATCCATTCTCACACGCCTGGGAATTTTCAAACTCCACATGTCGAAAAAATAGCGTCTGGCGGCTGATAAATTGCTCCGTAGCATCCAAGTTTATATAGTGTAGTGGATAGTATTTTTTATTATTCCTGTCGATTCGTCTCCTCTTCACGAATAAAATAAGCATTGAATTATCGAAATTGGAATCGGCGATGCCATTGAAAATAGGTATTCTGTGCTCGTCGCCGAATGAATAAACTTCGGAACTATGACTGAATTTCGTAAAATCTCTCGATTGCATGGATGTCTCTCTGTTTCATACTTTTTTCAAGCTTGTTGTGTGTCATTTTGGATTAATGTCGATATTTCTGTCCATTTCTAAACTCGAAATTTCGAAAAAATAGCATGCGAGTTTTTTTTATGTTTTTCATCGATAGTCGACTACTCTGCGAAGAAGGAAAGGAGAGAGGGAGTAAGAGATGAATTTTTTCATATAAAATATTGAAAGAAGTGTGTTTCTCAGATTGGCGTCTTCGTTATGTCGCCACCTAAGCACTTTGTTCGGGCTCCAGTGGGAATTGCGAGGACGGGAGCACCTGGAAAAAGAGCAAGCCTGCGTTATCGTGGCGAACCACCAAAGCGCCTTGGATATTTTGGGCATGTTCGACATTTGGCCCATAATGGACAAATGCACGGTCGTCGCGAAAAAAGAGCTATTTTACGCCTGGCCGTTCGGACTCGCCGCCTGGCTTTGTGGAATTATTTACATCGATAGAATGAATTCCGTACAAGCCAGGTCGATTTTGAACTTCGCGACTCAAAGAATCAAAGATAAAAAGGTGATTGGAAAATATGGGCCTATCACGAAATTTGCTATTCGATTGAAAAATCCCGAATTACAATTCAAACAAACAGGAATATAAGAATGAAATATAGTACAACATCTTAAGATCTAAAATAGTTTACGATTTAATAATAATATTTTATTATTATTGTTTTGATTTATTCCCATTTTTCTCAGTTTTCATTGTTTGACGCTTTCATAATGTTTTCTCCATTGTCTTGAATCCAAATCTTAAAATAAGTTAAAAAATCATTGACTGCTTAACGAAAATCCACTTGATTGATTGAATTTCATAATTTATAGATAAAACTATGGATATATCCCGAAGGCACGAGACGAAATACGGGAGAAATTCATACCTTCAAAAAAGGAGCTTTTCACGTGGCCATTAATTCGCAATTGCCGATTTTGCCTGTTGTATTCTCGTCTTACTATTTCTTGAACAAGGAAAAAAAGAAACTAGATCCCGGTAAAAATCTCTAATTTTTGTATTTACCGATCTTGTTACGTTACGTTACTTGTTACGTTACATCTCGAACCGTTACGTAAAAATATAGTCTGCATTTTTAAGAATGATATTAAAAAATTTTTGATTCGTAGAATTTTTTTATTCAAAACGTTCCCTAATTCAATTTTGTAAACTTCAAACTCGTAGATGAAAAAATTAAGTGTTTCTGTTTTGAAATATTCAAATCAAACATTCAAAATTTTCGGATACACGCATATTTTTTAATTCATTAAATTGTTTTATTCGCGAATTTTTCAATTCAAATTATGAAATAAAATTTTACATCTAATACAAAGAAATATGTGGGTAATTATTTTTCCATTTTATATTTTCAGGAAAAATTGTGATAACGACATTACCCCCAATTCCCACCAAAGGATTAACAAAAAACGACGTCGACATCCTTATGGAAAAAACTCGAACTTCAATGTCGGAAGTTTTTCAAACAACGAATCGAGAACTTCAGTTATTGTCCCTCACCTCGAATACTCAGCATTTCGATTGAGCACTCAATTAATGCTCATCTAGAAACTCAGTCCAAGACCAAAGATCAACCAGACTCATTGTTGATAATTTTAGTATTTTTTAATTTTTTGACTTTTTTTGTCAATTCTATTCTCATTAAATGGGAAACAATCAGTTGTTATCAACTTATCAGTTAACGCTAGAATTTTAATTTGTTTTTGAGGAAACGATCTGAAAAGAGCAATAGTGAAGATTAATTATGTATCACGTAATTGTCGGCCTGTGAAATTTACCATCGTAATCAATTACATGATTCATTATGTAATTTTGTAATCGATTTTTGGGTATTTTACAGACCGTAATGAATTATGTGAGTAGTTAGTGTTTTTTCAATAGAGGAAAACGTGTTTTGGATATTTTTATACTGTAGTAGATTTTTTACATTTTTCATGAGAATGTAGTGACAGTTGACATTTTAGATATGTTTTTTGAAAAATCATGTTCTTTACTCGGGTCAAAAAATGTGAAATTCTAAAAAAAAAAACACATTTTTAGGTTCTTGAATTTGTTCATGACTAATGTAATTTTAAGTTGAATTTTTTTGATGTCATCAACTTTCTGTAAGATTTTATACTGAGCAATGAACATACAAATTGAAGTAATTGAAATTGAATTGTAAAAAAAGTACATATTTAAACTGCTTAGTGAGGTACTTGTAGAAGTAATACATATAAACATTTACAAATTTATGTAAACTGATGTTCAAAGATTTTTCATTGATAAAATAACTTGCTAACCACAAAGAAAAAATATTTTCGTAATAAATCATACAATACTTCGAATATTCCATATCTGTACACAGATTTCGAACAAAACTCTATTTAAGTGGATTTTTACGAGTAATTCTATGATTATATTCTAGTATTCCAAAAAAATGTTATTAAAATTAGGGAGCTCGAATACGTCATTTTTACATTACTCAAATTTGTATTGATTCGGTGTTGACTTTTGGTTTGTTGATAAACAAATGTGTGTTTTTATAAAATTTTCCGAAACTGCTCATAAAAAAATAATGGATGGTGATGTTGATGGAAATTTTTCGTTAAAGTTTTAAGTACTTCGTGGGGTGAAAAACAACAATGTGATATTTTTTTGAATATGCTTTATGATGAAATTAACAAGATAAAAATACTGTCTTTTTAGTATTATAAGTATTACTTGTTAGTACTCCGAGTATTCGTTACGCCAAAAATTTTTTTTTCTGCGCTTATTATACAAATATCGAGGTATATACGATCTTTTTTAGTCATAGTGCATTAGCTTTATAATGTATAGGAAACTTTGAAAAAGCCAATATTTTATTTATTCTGTGCCACTAGAAAATAATCTTGTAACGCTTTTTTTATACGTGATTTTGTTGTATTTATTATGTATTCAAGTATTAATTTTCCTGAAGTGATGTGACCTTGAAATCACTATTTTTAGTGTGTGCGTTTACACAATTTTTAATTAATGTAATTCAGAAATGAGCATATTTCATGACTTTGTAATTCCGAGAATATTCGAAAATATTTCCAGTTTGAGAAATTTCTTGGGAAACTCAGAAGTTCCAAATTTTCGGACTAATTTCGTAGAGTACTAAAAATGTTGATGGACAAAATTTGAATTTGACAAATAATTGTTAGCCCTCCTGAAATGATGATAAAATTTTATCAATATATTTCGGGAGGAATTGAATCCCCCCCTCCACCTCTTTATACGCAATAATTAATATTGTAAATGAAGCTAAAAAATCGTATACATTTTTCTCATGTGTTCACATTTTTTTGAATAAAGTAAATGTGAAAAAATGTGTGAGCGTAATTAATAATCATTGCACGTTGAGAAAAATTATTGTATTTTTTTTTTCTCATTCGAATTTTCCAAAATATTACCATTACATGTTCAAAAGTAACGTTTAAAAAGCTTTTTTCTCAGTTACTGATAGTTTGTCTTTTTGAAATTTTGCGCGCAAAAAAATGAAAGCGACATCTCCAACCAAACTAACATTAAAACGAGAAAGAGAGAGAAAACAAATGTACATACATTGTTTTTTTCTCATATTTTGGAATTTCCTCTGACTTAATCTTGAAATATTTCAGATTTTCATGAATAAAAATTAAGAACCCGCAATATTCCAACCTTCCCAAAACAGATGTTCCCAAATTCGACCTGAAAAAACACATTAACGTCATTTTTCATCTCTCTCTTTGCGCGGGTTTTTGCATTCTTTGTTCTCATTATACGCAAGTAAACACGCAAGTGCGACAACCTGGAGTTTCCTATAAATAGAGAGTTTGGCTATCGGGCGCAATGTCTGATTGGCTGAACCCAAAGCTTGACCCAAAATGGTGGCTTCAATGAAAAGAAGCGATTGTATGTACCGCTGCAAACGAGAAAATGTAGACCGTATTCAAACTCAAGTGCGTTGAATCAAAATGTTCAAATATTAAATAGACTCTATTCGACGACGGTGATTTTGAATATTTGGCGTATGAAAAAATTCAAATTCAATATTTGAACATTTTTATTCAACGTACGTGAGTTTGAATACGGTCTATATTTTGTCGTTTGCAGTGACGTGACGAATGTGTGTGTACTACCGCCATTTTGGGTCAAGCGGTCGACACCTACGCACTAACACATTACAGATGGCCAGACTCTATTTATAGAAACTAATGTAGAAACTCTACACAACTCTACACAACCAACGCGACAACGCAATTCAGCAAATTCTTTGTTAAGTTAAAAGTTACGAATTGTACACTCGTGTTTCCAAATTTCGTTTCGCTTCTACCCACCCCAAAACCCCTTGATTCGCCTCTCCTTCATCAGAATCCTTCTCAAAAATTCCCCGAAAAAATCCTCGGAAACTTCAAATTCCTTGCCAACTTGAAAATGCAACGGGAATTTGGCAACAAGGAAAACCCGGTAAATTGAGGTTAGGTCACGCAATAATCGCGTCTTTGAAAAACGAGCTGATACAGTATGATTTTGATTCAGTGTGGTTTAAGTCGGCGTTTTTCGTGACATTAAGGTATTTTCGGGCGTTTATTACGTAGTTTAAAAAAAAAGAAAAGACAATTGGCGAAAATGCCTGTCGAGGAGGCAAAAGAGGACATTGCGAAAACGGTGAAGGCCATCGTCGTCGCCAACGGGCGACCGATGACCTTGAGGGAGCTGGAGCGCGATTTCTACGATAACGAGGGCTCCAAAATTCCCTACGTGAAGTTTAATTATCCGTCGCTGCTCAGATTCATCCAAAGTATGGATCAACAGGTGAGGGTGATAAATCGCGGGGGTATAGATTACGTCGAAGCCCACAGAGATGGAAACTCCGCGCACATCGCCGATTTGATCCAGCATCAGAGATCCTCAAAGAGGAAACCGATGGCCCGGAGAGGGGGATTCACCAGGAGGCCGCCGCCGCCGATGAGGCCCTCCTATGCTCCCGTAAGTTTCTGACAAGGATTTTTCAATCCTTTATTTATGCTTTTTTCATGTCCAAATAGTAAGATTTGGAGTGTTTTTTTTATGACCTTTAATTTTTTGATAATGGGATTGTCTGCATTATTTTTGGAATGACCTTGAATTATGCGTAGAAAATTGATTTTTTGGTATTGACCTTGAATTATTTTGTGGTATATACGGCCTACCTTATATTATTTTTTTTGATATGACCTTGATTTTTTTGTACAATTTAGGAATTGCCACTGAATTTGGAATTGCTCCTGAATTTTGTCTTTAATTGACATGAAGTTTGACTATGAAAATGTCTGTCTTGTAAGTTTTTCAGGCTTATAAAGTGTCGAAAATGTAACATTCGAACTGATCTTAAAAAACTGACAAATACAGCTTGTTTGGGATTTAAATTGAAAATTTTTAAATACTCAATTCTTCGATTTGTTTGCAAATTTGGAGCTAGCGAGAGGAATTAGAGTATTGGAAAATACTCAAAATTATCCATATTACAAAATTTGTTGAAATTATGAAAGAATACTTAAATTTTTCCAATTTTACATGTTTTTTGGGATTATCAGAATTTTTTAATTTTTTGTTTGAATTTTCAAAAATTGCATAATTCTGACAATTTTAAAAAAATTTCGGAATTTTATAAATCGTCAGAAACTTCAATTTTTTAAGTTTATTACTCAAAAATTATTCAAATTCTTAAACATTTTTGTAAATAAAAATTTGCATAATTTACAAAATTTTCATAACATGTTGAAATTCTCAGAATTTTAATTCTTGACATTTTTTATAATCTTATGATCTTCAAAAAGTATAGAATTGTCAGTATTTTTAATATTCTCTAAATTTTTGAAAATTTGAAAATTATTCAAATCGTGAAAATTTTAAAATCGCACGAAAAACCTTGAAAGTTCCTGTCCCATATCACACACAGTTTTTTTTTTCTTTTTATCGATAAGCGTAATTGGAT
>JAPYZK010001204.1:0-19051 GCA_030522785.1 Platygaster equestris | reverse complement strand
TTCGAGAGTTGACCACTCACGAGGCGAAAGAGGCTTTTTATCCATACGTAATGGAATCGCAGGGGTTTATTATCTCTTACTACATCGTCTCTGTCCTCATCATCGTAGTAATTTTGTAGAAGAAAGAGATTCACGTGTTTTCCCTTTTTTTGTGCGGTGATGTGTATAGGCCCAACAACCCACTCATCTTTTTGCATTTGCAGTATATATACGTTGACGGAAACGTTATTTTGTTCCTTAAATTCAGTCACTAGTTTTGAAATCAAAGGAAATTGAATTCCAGTGGAATTTAATTCATTTTCGAATGGTGCGTCGTGTGAAAGTCGTTAACCTTTTTTTTGCCCGGATGAAGAGCTGAGAGGATCGTCCACTTAAAGCACTCATCATAAAAGTTTTCAACATTGATGCAAGCCTCCCTTTGTTTAATATTAAGCGGTAACTCGATGAAAGAACTTCCACGCATGAGGTTGTACTCATTCACATGTATAGCGAGACTGATAATTTTTCAGAGTTTTCATCCAGATCCTCCACCTTGTAATTCTTTACTTTTTCTCAACAAATGGTTGGTAACATTATCCATAAACAAGTATTGAGATCCGTTGTTTGTAGGATGATTGCGCTGCGAGTCTCGAAATTTTTCAGCTCGATCACCTCCACGTCATCTTTGAGCCTACTCAATTTACCGTCGAGGGATGTGTACACTCTCAGTGCATTAAAAATTTTGAAATGTTCTTCTATTTTGATCACAAATACATTTTGCGCATCATTGAGGAAATCTTCAATGTCCTAATGTTGGTGATTAACGATAACCCCCGTCCTGATGTGTCACATGAATGTGGTATCAAGCTCCTCCCATTCTACTTCGTTTTGATCCTGCACACCACCTCCGCTCACCAGTAGACTTCGCAACTGCTTAATGTAACTGCGCAGCCGTTGGATTGCACGTGCACATTGAATTTTGATCACTCCCGGAGATTCTATACTAAGATTACTTAGTTTCGCAACGTGCACGATTGCCCGCTCATTCAGAACGCGAATGTTTTCAGGGTCCACTGCACTTTTTCGGCTTGGAAGACGTTTTTGTTCATTGACTACGTCATAAGCCGCTTTCATCACTGCCTCAGTCATTTTAATGTCTTCAAAGTTCATCAAGAGACTGACGCTTCAACCTCAGAACTATATGTGTGTATAGCTATCTTATGAATCTATATTATATATATGTATATAAATACATATCTATATAATTTTTACACTCGTATAGATATATGTATATAATTACGAAAGGCAATGACGCTCGGAACTTAAAACTCTCTGAGTATATCTAACGTATAGACATATATTATGTGTATATTGTGTAACGTTCTTCTAATACTTATTTATATATGTATATATATAATTGCGATGTACGATAACGCCGTGAACAAATTATAATTATTTCAGAAAACGTTCAGTTGCGAAACAATTCAATTATTTCACTCTTTTGTGTGTGTGTGTGTGTGTGTGTGTGTGTGTGTGCGTGCGTTCGTGCGTGCGTGCGTGCGTGCGTGCGTGCGTGCGTGCGTGCGTGCGTGCGTGCGTGCGTGCGTGTGTGCGTGCGTGCGTGCGTGCGTGCGTGTGTTGTGTATGTAGATATAAAATTGCGATATACAATTAAACTGCAAAAGAATTCTAATTTTTTCAGAAAACGTTCAAAAAATTTCCTCTCAAAATTTTTAATCTTCAATATTGTTGCACCATTCTGCAAAAGTAACTGACGCCATTTTGAAAAATATAAAAGCTCAAATTAAACCGATAAATCAATAACCTTTACTCTTGGTGATTTAAAGCAATTGTGAGGCAAAGTTTCAGACATGAAATATTAAAATTGTTAATTATTCATAAAATGTCGAAAAAAAAGTATCTTGAATAATCATAGTTTGAATACTACTATTCCAAGCTGGAGTTATGATTAATCAAGGATCATGGTTATCATGATCCCAATTAGAAAATTATTCAATATCGTATGACGTAATGATGTATGAATTATTATGATCCCAGCACAAATGTTTCAACCTTCACTGTTTAAAAGCAATTAGAAGAAAAAGTTTTGATATTATATTTTGTATAACCAGCATTTATGATAATAATAGAAATAATAATAACAATAATAATAATAATAATATAAAAAACTGCAACAAATTATCAATCATCTCAATGTTCGACGTAAACCAACCTGAGGATTCAATCGAAAACAACTTATTAATACCTTGTCATTCGAACATAAATTAGGATTCTGATGAAAGCAACCTAACTTGAATTATAATCTTTGTTAGGTATGGCAATTAATTATAATCTTGTTCACGAAGTATTAAAAGTTACTACTTATTGGACATTCTATTGAATGGTTCAATCAAATCATAAATTATATTTTATTCATTTCATAGAATGTGGATTTTATAGTATTATCATTATATTAACTTGAGAATTTGAATAATTGTGATGATTCAAGGCCTCAAAAATTCGCATCGATTCCCAGCGCCCTCAATCATGCAAAAGTAAACTTGTTCCGTCATCTTATTGGATTTTTCAAATTCTTCAAATTTTCCGAGATTCTCCAATAACAAAGTTTGACAACCTTTTCGGCAAGTAAATCATAAATTTTTTGTCGAGTGTAATCATGATCCAATGTCCGAATTTAGCCTCAACTTTACGAATATCTGTCACTTCATATGTTATACCCCTTCCAACATCACCAAGTTTTTTAAATTCCACAACATTCTCAGCACGAGCTACTTCATTTAATATAGAAAAATCCATGATTGTAAATTCCAACAATATATGGTTTCAATATACAATATTTGGTGTTAAAAACGTTAAAAATGTAGAAATTCGTACTCACCAAAAATGCTAATGCTTGAGTTTACACACTAGAACTAAACTGAATATTACCTGCTGGAGAGGCTCATTTTATAGTACGATTTGACCTCCAAATTTGCAAATCCAGGACATATTTCTTCCTTCTGCAATTTTTCATCATGATTTCTTATTTGAATTAGTCGGAAAAAGTTGATTGACGTGTCCTCCATGAAAGGTGACAGCGCCCGTCATCAAATATTTTCAATGGTTTCGAAATGTGCGCGAAGAACGAAGTCGTTATCTCCATATTCTCAAAAAAAATACCTTGGAGTTTTTATGATTCTAATCCATTATGAAAAGTTGATTGACGCGTCCTCCATGAAGAGCAACCGCGCCCATCATCAAAGATTTCCAATAATTTTGACATGTGCGCGTAAAACGAAGACACAATCTCCATATTCTCGAAAATAATATCCTGAACTTTTCATGACTAATCTATCTCGGGTATAAGTTTCTAAGAACAATGATTATTGCTTCATTGATTGATATGTGAAAATCTGTATAATCTTTCAACCGCCACTTTTAATGCGTTTCGATTTCCAGGCATCCAAAATTTTTTTACATCTGTCAAAGCCACACAAGGTGAGATTATTTAGGATACTCTACTCCAGCGTTCGTGCTGAATAATGAGTGAGCGTGAATTTGTAATTTCGGCTATGACTAGGAGTTTTTATAAATGTTTTCCTGAGGTAAAGATAAAAAGATTGGTTTTTTGCTGGTTTCTCTACTTGACAGATTTGATCATCCTTTCTTCGCTTTTTTTTTGAGGAGGAGTGGTGGTAGTGGTGGGATAATTATTATTGAATAATGTGAGGAGGAATAATGGGATTATCGAATAATGGGAGGAGGAGTGGTGGTAGCGGTGGGATAATTATTGAATGATGGTAGGAGGAATGGTGGAAATTATTGAATGATACGAGGAGTAGTGGTAGTAGTAGTGAGAAGATTATTATCAAATGATGCCAGAAGAAATAGTAGGATTATCGAATAATGAGAGGAGGAGTGACGGTAGCGGTGGGGTAATTCTTGAATAATGGCAGAAGGAATGGTGAAATTATAAAATAATGGAAGGAGTGATGGTAGAAGTGGGATATTTAATAAATAATTGTAGGGGAAGGAGTGGGGGGGGGCAGAAATCTTAAAAAGAGGAGAAGAGGGGGCCCAAACTCTGCAAGCCCTACTACTCACCAGTTTTGTGAGAAACTTATGACGATATCAGTATTAAAGACTAACATATATACAGTTCCGTTTCTTAATCTTTTAGACGGAGTTACTCTGAATACACGGGATTCGGGAAGTCACATTGATTTTTGGTGATGTAATATTATATCGAAATTTGAGCATCTTAGTATATGCATAAAATCTGCGTAACGTCGACGAGTGTGCTTTGTAAGAGTACTGTTAACGTTTTCCGAAACGATCTACTTATCTTGTAAACAGTCAAAAATTTCTCCATATAATAAGAATTGGACAAAAAAAATAACATTTGCAAAATCAGAATTTTCCGTTGATCATGGTTATATCGTATTTAAGACAATAATAAAGATATTTCGAGAACTTTTCGATATTTGAATACATGCAGAAAAATATGCGATTTTTAAAGTTCAAGAAAATTCGGATATTTCGTAAATATTCTGAGATTCCACGAATTTTTCAGATACTTATGATTTTCTGTGCATTTGAAAATTTCATTAAGTTGCATATTTTCATTGATGTTCGTTTTCGCCCCTGTCGCCGTCTTTGCCCATGCCTGTCACTCTGTCACTGTTTAAGTCTCGGTCTCTGTCTATGTCTCTGAATTTGTTTCTGCCTTTTGCTCTGTCTTTGTCTGTGTCCGTGTCTCTGTCTCCGTCTCGGTCTTTGTCTCTGACTCAGACTTTGTCTTCGACTTTGTATCCGTGTCGGTGTCAGACTAAGTCTGAATCTAAGTATCAGTCACAGTTACAATCACAGTCACAGTTACATTTTCAGTCTTCGTCTCAGGTATCACGGGAAGTGTTAGTTGAGGTCATACTCACGGGCACAGTTTCAGTAATAACTCAGACATAAGCCTCTCCCTCAGTCTATGTATCTGTATGTGTATTCGCATCGTTGTCTGCAATGTTATTGGTATTTGTTACCGCATTTGCATCTACATTCGTATTTGTGTTCATACCATTATTCTCAGTTCCATTGATTCTAGTATACGTATCTGTATGATTTTTGCAAAAATGGAATCCTACATGAAAATAACAATAACTTAAAAGGAGATATTGTTGTTCACGATCATAAAAAAACAGAGGACAAACGTGGATCGTCGGGATTCGAGCAAAAATTCGACAAATTTGTATTAGTGGTAAATGTTTCAACGACTCAAAAATATCGTCATTTCTTCAAAGTTGTGCAAATCACGTGTAATGTTGCAGATATAGTATTTTTACCTAATATAAAAGATTGTAAAATTCCAAGGCAGTGATATTATCTTTTCAAGTATAAGCTTTTTTAGCTTTTTCGATAGTATAAATTCTACATAATAAAAGAGCGGTGCACGCGAATGTTTAATTCCATAAAGGTTCGACAATATTCCAAATTTTCAGATTTTTCCGAAAATGACAAGTATTCGATGACCTTTCTATTTATCCAGAATACACGACATTTCGTATTCGTGTACGAATTAACGTAACAGAATATTCAGAATCTCCTAGTATAATGTAAACAGAGATATTTTCTTAAACTCACGAGTTCGGAGAACATATATACAATTTTTTATTGTAATAGTCATAGAATAATGTGGAGTATTTTTCTGTTCCAGAAGGAATAAAAAAATTAGAAAAATCATATTTCATTCTCAAGATGACGCAATTCCAATGTAGTTAAGGAGTCAGTTTCAGCAACATTTGAAATGATTTTCTGGATGAATCACGAATCTCACGCAGTATGGGATCTCTGCATATTGCGTAGATATTTGTATATTTAAAATATATATCAAAATTGCCACGGGTTTTCTGCAATTATAAAAAATTTGAATTCTATCCTTGAATATTCAAATTTTCGAATTCCATTAGTTTCTTAAAACATTGTGACGATTCGAATATTAAACACTTTGACTCATGTTTAGTTTTGTAACTGCATTTATTACCAAAGTTATTCCAACAACACAGGATTTAAAAAGTTAAGTCGATTTTGGTAATGAAATATTATCTTGAATCTCGAGATATTTCAGTCCATGCTTAGAGTATACGTAACGCTGACGTGTGAGCGTCTAAGAGTACTGTTAAAGTTATTTAATATAATCTACTTACTAAGTGAGCAGTCGAAAATTACTACGTATGATAAAAATTGAATAAGAAGACAAACATTTTTGATAAGGGATTTCTCTTTATTATAGGGATATCGTAGTCCAGACAATAAAAATAATATCTTAAGAACGTCTCGATATTTTCATACATGCAGAAAAAAGGTACAATTTTTGAAATTTCCGAAAATTGGGAAATTATGTGAATATTCTGGGATTCGGAAAACTTCCTTGATACTCATGATTACCTGTGTATTTAAACAGTTTTTGAAAATTTATTTTATTATAGATGTTTTGTTCCGTCTCTGCCTCTGTCTTTGTCTATGCTTTTTGCTTTGTCACTGTCTCAGTCTCTGTCTCTAGCCCTGTCATTAACTTTACCTATGTCTCTTTGTCTGTCTTTGTATATGCCTTTTGCTCTGTCTCTGTCATGGTCTCTGTCTCTGCTCATGTTTCTGTCTCTGTCTCCGTCTTTGTCTCTGTCTTTGTCTCTGTCCCTGTCTCTTTCTCTGTCTGTGTCTTTGTCTCTAAATTTGTCCCTGTATCTGTCTTTGTCACTGCCTCTGTCTCCGTCTCTGCCTTCGTCTCTGTTTTTGTCTCCGTCTCTGTCTCTGTCTTTGTCTGTGTCTCTGTATCTGTCTCTGTCTATGTCTCTGTCATCGTACTGACTCTGTCTATGTCTTTGTCTCTGTGTCGGTGTCAGACTAAGACTGAATCTCAGTACGAGTCACAGTAACAATGACGATCACAGTTGAATTTTCCGTTTCGGTTTTAGGAATTGCTCACAGTATTAGTTCAAGTGTAAGTCACAGACACAGTTCGAGTATTAGCTTAGACATGAGACTCGGCCTTAGTCTCTGTATATGCATGCGTATTTGCATCGTTGTTGTCAATGTTATCGGTGTCAGGGACTGGATTTGAATCTTCATTAGTATCTGTATTCATACCATCATTTACAGTTCCTTTTCTTCAACTATTCGTATTTGTATGTTTATGTTAAAAATAAAAATTTTCTTCGGAAAAACTTAAATTATAAAAAGACATTGTTATTCACGGTATCGATAAAACTTAAAACGGACGGAGATAGTCGCGATTTTAGCAAAAATTCAAGAAATTTGAAAAAGTAGAAAATATTTCAACAACATGCAATTATTGTTTTTTTATCGAAGTTGTGCAAATCACGTGTAATGTTGCAGATAAAGCATCCTTACATAATATGGACAATTTGGAAATCCCAAGGCAGTTATATTATAAGCGATATGAAAAGCTTTTTCGTATTTCACGACAGTATGAATACTACGGAATAAAAAGCGGCGCACGTGAATGTTGAATTCATGAAATGTTCGACATTATACTGTATTTTCAGAATTTGTCGAAAAGAACAAATATTCTGAGATCTATATATCTATCGAGAATGAACGGAATTTAGTATTCGTGTCGGATTCACATTACGGAATTCATGGAATTTTCTAGTATTATGTATATATGGCTATTTTTAAGAACACAGAATACTTCAAGACATATCGGCAATTTTTCATAATTACAGTAATGTGATAATGTGAAGAATTTTTTCTTTCCGGGAGTATTGCGAAAATTATAAGTAATTCTATTTTCTTCCCAATATGTCGCTATTTTCATGCTGTTAAGGAGACAGGGATAACAAAATTCAAGAAAGATTTTTCAATATATCACAAATATTTCACAGCATCAGATTTCCTAATATGATCATCATCTTTGGATATTGAAAATATGTATTAAAATTTCCACGGGGCTTTCGCAATTATGAACAATTTTGATAAAGTAATTCAAGAATAATTTTTGAATGTTCGAATTCCACCTTTTTTTCAAAACTCTTACGACGATATCAATATCAAAGACTAACGAAAATTCAGTTTTGTTTCTGAATCTTTTACACGAAGTTATTCTGAATGCACGGGATTCGGGGAGTCACGTCGATTTTTGGTGATGTAATAGAATATCGGAATACAAGCATCATAAATTATGCATAAAATCTGCGTAACGTCTACGAGTATGCTCTGTGAGAGTCCTATAAGAGTTATTAATTACAGTCTACTAATCTTGTGAATAGTTAAAAATTTCTACATATAATAAGAACTGTACAAAAAAAATAACAATTGCAAAATCAGGGTTTTCCTTTTATCATGGTTATATCGTATTTAAGACAATAATAAAGATATTTAGAAAACGTTGCAATATTTGAATACATGCAGAAAAATATGCGATTTTTAAAGTTAAAGTAAATTCAAAAATTTCGTAAGTATTCTAAGATTCAACGAATTTTTCGGATACTTATGATTTCCTGTGCATTTAAAAATTTCATAAAGTTGCATATTTTCATTAATGTTCATTTTCGCCTTTGTCGCCGTCTTTGCCCATGCCTGTCACTTTGTCACTGTCTCAGTCACGGTCTCTGTGTATGTCTCTAAATTTTTTTCTGCCTTTTGCTCTTTCTTTGTCTGTGTCCGCGTCTCTGTCTCCGTCTCTGTCTTTGTCTCTGACCCAAACTCTGTCTTCGACTTTGTATCCGTGTCGGTGTCAGACTGAGTCTGAATCTTAGTATCAGTCACAGTTACACTTACAGGCACAATTACATTTTTAGTCTTCGTCTCAGGTAGCACGCGAAGTGTTAGTTTAAGTCTTACTCACAGACACAGTTTCAGTAATAACTTAGACATAAGCCTCTGCCTCAGTCTTTGTATCTGTATCCGTATTTGCATCGTTGTCGGCAATGTTATTGGTATCAGTGACCGCATTTGCATCTACATTCGTATCTGTATCTTTACCATTATTCTCAGTTTAATTAATTCTAGTATACGCATCTGTATGATTACTGCGAAAATAAAATTCTACTTCAAAATAACAAAAATTTCAAAAGAGATATTATTGTTGACGATAATCAGAAAACATGAGACAAATGTGGATGGTCGGTATTCCAGCAAAAATTCGACAAACTTGTATCAGTGGGAAATGTTTTAACGACTGAAAAATATCGTCATTTCGTGAAAGTTGAGCAAATCACGTGTAATGTTGCCGATGTAGTATTTTCGCTGAATATGAAATGATGTGGAATCCCAAGGCAGTAATGTTATCTACAAAAGTATAAGCTTTTTTAGAATTTCGAAGGTATCAATACTACGAAATCAAAGAAAGGCGCACGCGAATGTGTTATTTCTGGAATTTCCGACAATATTCTGAATTTTCAGAATTTTTCGGAAAAGACAAGTATTCGCAGATCTCTCCATTTATCCGAAATCCACGACATTTTGTATTCGTGTACGAATCCACATAACAGAATATTCGGAATCTTTTAGTATTATGTGAACATAGATATTTCTCGTAACTCAAGAGAATGGAGAACATATCTACAATTTTTTATTATAATAGTAATAGAATGATGTAAAGTATTTGTTTTTTTCAGGAGTGATGGAAAAATTATGAAAATTATATTTTCTCCCCGAAATGACGCAATTCTGATGTAGTTAAGGAGACAGTTTTAGCAAAATTCAAAATTTTTTTCTGAATGAATTACATGTCTCACGCAGTATGGGATTTTTGCATATCGCGTACATATTTAGATATTCAAAGTATATATCAGAATTTTCACGGATTTTCTGCAATTATGAGAAACTTGAATAATATCCTAAAATATACAAATTCTCGGATTATATCAGTTTTCAAAACCTTTTGAAAATTCCAATATTAAAGACTTCAACTTATGTTTTGTTTTGCATTTGCATCTATTTAAAAAAGTTATTCAGACTACACAGGATTCAGAAAATCACGTCGTCTTTTTGTTATGAAATATTATTCGGAATTTCGAGATCTCTCAGTCCATACTGAAAGTCTGCGTAACGTCGACGTGCGCGCTGTTTAAAGTCCTGTCAAAGTTATGCAATAGAATCTACTTACTAAGTTAGCATTTAAAAATTACTGCGTATGATGGAAATAAGGAAAAAAGACAAATATTTTATTATTTGAGGATTTCTCTTTATTATGGGGATATCGCATGCCAGACAATGGCAAGAATATTCCAAGAACATCTTGATATTTTCATATATGCAGGAAAAAGGTTCAATTTTCAAAGTTTTAGAAAATTTGGATATAATGTGAATACTCTTGGATTAGGAGAATTTTTTTCAAAACTCATGTTCACCTGTGTATCCGAAAATTTCATGACGTTTTAACTTCTTATTGATGTTTCTATTCGTCTCTGCCCTCTTCTTCATCCATGCTTTTTGCTCTGTCACTGTCTCAGTCTCTGTATCTGTCCCTGTCATAAACTTCGCTTATGTCTATTCGTCTGTCTTTGTCTATGCCTTTTGCTCTGTCTCTGTCTTGGTCTTTGTCTCTGGCTCTGTCTCTGTCTATGTCTTTGTCTTTGTCTCTGTTTCAGTTTCTGTCCCTGTTTCTGTATCCGTCTGTGTCTCTGTCTTCGTCTTTGTCTGTGTCTCTGTCTCGGTCTCTGTCTCTGTCTTTGTCTCTGTTGTTGTCCCTGTCTCTGTCTCTGTCTGTGTCTCTGTCTCTGTCTCTGTCTCTGTCTCTGTCTCCGTATAAGACTCTGTCTTGGTCTTTGTCTCTGTGTCGGTGTCAGACTAAGACTGAATCTCAGTATAAGTCACAGAAACAATGACGATAACAGTTAAATTTTTTGTTTCGGTTTTAGGTATTTCTAACAGTGACAGTTTTAGTGTGAGTCACAGACACAGTTCAAGTATTAACTTAGACATAAGACTTTGCCTCAGTCTCTGTATATATATGTGTATTTGCATCGTTGCCGTCAATGTTATCGGTGTCAGGGACTGCATCTGCATCTCCCTTAGTAGCTCTATTCGTACCATTATTCACAGTTCCATTCATTTAAGTATCCGTATTTGTATGTTTATGTCAAGAATAAACATTTCCTTCGGAAAAACAAAAATTATGGAAGTTCTTGACATTCACGGTATCAATAAAACCTAAGACGAACGTGAATAGTCGTGATTTTAGCAAAAATGTAGAAATTCGAATGATACGAAAATATTTCAACAACATAAAATGATTGTTATTTTATCGGAGTAGTGCGAATCACGTGTGATGTTGCAGATATGGCATCCATTCATAATATGAAAGATTCGGGAATCCCAAGGCAGTTATATTATTAACAAAAGTCGAAGCTTTTTCGTCTTTTACAACAGTATGAATACTACGAAATGAAAGAGCGGCGCACGCGAACGTTGGATTCATGAAATGTTCAACATTTTTCTGAATTTTCAGAATTTATCGAAAATAACAGATAATCCGAGATCTGTATACTTTTCAAGAATCAACGGAATTTCTTATTTGTGTACGAATTCACATTACGGAATTGATAGAATTTTCTAGTATCATTCATATATGGCTATTTTTCAGAACACAAAATTATGAAGGATCTATCGGCAAATTTTCATGAATATAGTAATAAGATAATGTGAGGTATTTTTTCTTTCCGGGAGTGATGCAAAAATAATTCATAATTCTATTTTCTTTTCAAGATGTCGGAATTCTAATGTAGTTAAAGAGACAGGGATAGGGAAATCCGAGTTAGAATTCTCAATATATCACAAATTTTCCACATTATCAGATTTTCGAATATTATCATCATCTTTGGATATTAAAAATATGTATCAAAATTTCTACGGGGCTTTCGCAATTATGAAAAATTCCAATAAATGTTATTCAAGAATTATATCCAAATTTTTAAATTTCACAGTTCATTGAAACTCTGATGACGATATAAATATTACAGACTAACAAATGTCCAGTTTCGTTTCTCAATCTTCTACACGAAGTTATTCTGAATTTACGGGATTCGGAAAGTCACGTCGATATTTGGTGATGTAATATTATATTAATATTATATCATCTTAGTATACGCTCAAAATCTGTGTAACGTCTACGAGTGTGCTAAGTAAGAGTACTGTTGAAGTCATCCAATACGATCTACTTTTCTTGTAAACAGTCGAAAATTACTACATATAAGAAGAATTGGACAAAAAGAAAAACATTTGCAAAATCAGGGTTTTTCGTTTATCATGGTCATATCGTATTTAAGACAATAATGATGATATTCGGAGAACGTCTTAATATCAACATACATGCATAAAAATATTCGATTTTCAAAGTTGAAGAAAATCAAGATATTTCGTATATATTCTAAGATTCTACGAATTTTTCGGATATGGATAATTTTCTGTGTATTTGAAAACTTCATGAAGTTTAATATTTTCATTGATGTTCGTTTTCGCCTCTGTCGCCGTCTTCGTCCATGCCTTTCACTCTGTCACAGTCTCAGTCCCTGTCTCTGTCTCTGTCTCTGAATTTGTTTCCGCCTTTCGCTCTGTCTCTGTCTGTACCTTTGTCTCTGTCTCCGTCTCTGTATTTGTCTCTGACTCCGACTCTGTCTTCGACTTTGTCTATGTGTCGATGTCAGACTAAGTCTGATACTTAGTATTAGTCACAGTTACACTCACATGCACAGTTACATTTCCCGTCTTGGTTTCAGGTATCACTCACAGTGTTAGTCCAAGGCTTAGTTACAGACACAGTTGTAGTATCAACTCAGACATAAGCATCTGCCTCAGTCTTTGTATCTGTATTCGTATTTGCATCGTTGTCGGCAATGTTTTTGGTATCAGTGACCGCATTTGCATCTTCATTTGTATACGTATTTATACTATTATTCTCAGTTGCATTGATTCTAGTATACGTATCTGTATGATGATTGCAAAAATGAAATTCTACTTCAAAATAACAAAAATTTTAAGGGGGATATCGTTGTTGACGATAAAAAAAACATGAGACAAACGTGAATAGCCGGTATTTGACCGAAAATTCGACATGTGTGTATTAGTGGGAAATGTTTCAACGACGCAAAAATATTGTTATTTCGTCAAAGTTGTTCAAATCACGTGTAATGTTGCAGATATAGTATTTTTACATAATATGAAAGATTGTGAAATTCCAAGGCAGTTCTATTATCTACAGAAGTATGAGCTTTTGCAGCTTTTTTGATAGTAGAAATACTACGAAATACAAGAGCGGCGCTCGCGAATCTTCAATTCCTGGAATGTTCGACAAGTTTCCGAATTTTCCGAATTTTTGGGGAATAACCAGTATTCGAAGATCTATCTATTGATCCAGAATCCACGACATTTCGTATTCGTGGATGAATCTACATAACGGAATATTTGGAATTTTCTGGTATTATGTATACATTGGTATCTTTCGGAACTCAGGAGTATGGAGAACATATCAATAATTGTTCATTATAATAGTAATGGAATGATGTGGAGTATTTTTCCTTTTCAGAAGTAATGGGAAAATTAGGAAAATCATGTTTCATTTCCAAAATAACGCAATTTTGATGAAGTTAAAGAGACAGTCCTAGCAAAATTGAAAATGGATTTCTGAATGAATCACGAATCTCACGCAGTATGGAAACTTTGCATATCGCGTAAATATTTGGATATTTCGAATAGATACTAGAATTCCCACGGGTTTTCTGCAAATATGAAAAATATAAATAATATCCTAAAGTATTCAAATTCTCGAATTCGATCATTTTTTGAAAACCTTTTGACTATTCCAATATTGAAGACTTCGACTCATGTTTTGTTTCGTTTCTGCATCTATTTAACGAAGTTATTTCGAATACACACGATTTGAAAAGTCACGTCGGCTTTTGGTAATGGAATATTATTCAAAACTCCGAGATATCTTAGTGCAAGCTGAATGTCTGCGTAACGTAGACGTGTGTGCTTTCAAGAGTACTGTTGAAGTTATTTGATTCAATCTCCTTACTGAGTGAGCAGTCGAAAATTACCACGTATGATAAAAATTTAAAAAGAAGCGCAATTTTTTTAGTCAGGGAGTCCTCATTATCATAGGGATTTGTATTCCAGACAATAAAAATGATTTTTCGAGTACGTCTTAATGTTTTCAGACATGCAGAAAAAAGGTAAAATTTTCAGAGTTTTCGAAAAATTAGGATATTATGTGAATATTTTAGGATTCAAAGAATTTTTTTGATACTTATAATTACCTGTGTATTTGAGAAAATCATGAAGTTTAATTTTTCCATTAATGTTCCTATCCGCCTCTGCGTCTGTCGTTGTCTATGTTTTTTGCTCTGTCACTGTCTCAGTCTCTGTCTCTGTCCCAGTCATCAACTTTGCCTATGTCTTTTCGTCTGACTTTGTCTATGCCTTTCGCTCTGTCTCTGTTTTGGTCTCTGTCTCTGCATCTGTCTATGTCTTCGTCTTTGTCTCTATTTCTGTTTCTGTTTCTGTCCCTGTCTCTGTCTCTGTCCGTGTCTCTGTCTTTGTCTCTGTCTGTGTCTCTTTCTCTGTCTCTGTCTGTGTCTATGTCTCTGTCTTTGTCTCTGTCTCTGTCTCCGTATCAGACTTTGTCTTTCTCTTCGTCTTTGTGTCGGTGTCAGTCTGGGACTGAATCTCAGTATAAGTCACAGTAACAATTATGATCAAAGTGCAATTTTCCGTTTTGGTTCCAGGTATCACTCACGGTGTCAGTTTTAGTGAAAGTCACAGACACAGTTTGAGTATTAACTAAGACGTAAGACTTTTGATCAGTCTCTGTATATGTATGCGTATTTGCATCGTTTCCGTCAATGTTATCGGTGTCAGGGACGGCATCTGCATCCATATTAGTATCTGTATTCATACCATTATTCACAGTTTCGTTCATTCAAGTATTCGTATTTGTATGTTCATGTCGAGAAGAAAAATTTTCTTCGGATTAACGAAAATCATCAAAAGATATCGTTATTGACGGTATTCATGAAATCTAAGACGAATGTGAATAGTCGCGATTCTAGCAAAAATTTGAGAAATTGAAATAATTCCAAAATATTTGAACAACATAAACATATTGTTATTTCAACGGAGTTGTGCACGACATTTTGAATACTACGAAATGAGAGAGTAGTTCACGCACATGTGGAATCCATTAAATGTTCAACATTATTCTGAATTTTTAAAATTCTTCTAAAATAACAGATATTTCGCGATCTATATATCTATCGAGAATTGACGAAATTTCGTATTTGTGTACTTATTCACATTACGAAATTCGTGGAATAATCTAGTATTATGTATGTATGGCTATTTCACAGGACACAAAATTATGAAGGACATATCGGCAATTTTTTATAAATATAGTAATAAGATAATGTAAAGTATTTGTTCTACCCGGAAGTAATGCAAAAATTATGAATAATTCTTCTTTCCACCCCAAGATGTCGCCATTCTTATGTAGTCAAGGAGACAGGAATAGAAAAATTTAAATTAGATTCCTCAATATATTACAAATCTTCAACAGTATTAGATTTACAAATATTGTAAAAATCTTCGGAAATTAAAGGTATGTCTTTACATTTACACGGTGATTTTGCAATTATGAAAAATTTCAATAATAGTAATTTTAGAATAATATTTAAATTTCAGAATTTCACCAGTGTCTTAAAACTCTGATGACGATTTCAATATTGAAGACTAACAAATATCCAGTTTTGTTTCTAAATCTTTAACACGGAGTTATTCTGAATACACAGGATACGGGAAGTTACGTCGATATTTGGTGATGTAATATTATATCGGAATTCAAGCATCTTAGTTTATGCATAAAATCTGCGTAACGTCTACGAGTATGCTTTGTAAAAGTCCTATTAGAGTTATTCAAAACAATTTACTTATCTTGTGAACAGTCAAAAATCACTACATAGAATTCGACAAAAAAAGAAACATTTGCAAAACCAGGGTTTTTCGTTTATTACGGTCATATCGTATCTAAGATAATGATAATGATATTTTAAGAACATGTTAATATTAAAATACCTGCATGAAAATATGCGATTTGTAAAATTTGAGAAAATTCGAATGTTCCGTCAATATTCTGAGATTCAACGAATTTTTCAAATACTTGTCATTTTTTGTGTATTTAAAAACTTCATAAAGGTTCATATTTTCATTTATGTTTGTTTTCGCCTCTGTCACCGTCTTTGCCCATGCCTATCACTCTGTCACTGTCTCAGTCTCTGTCTCTGTCTCTTTCTCTGAATTTGTTTCTGCCTTTCGCTTTGTCTCTGTCTATCTCTTTGTCTCTGTCTCCGTCTCTGTCTTTGTCTCTGACTCAGACTCTGTCTTCGACTTTGTCTATGTGTCGGTGTCAGACTGAGTCTAAAATCTCAGTATCAGTCACAGTCACAATCACAGTCACAGTTACATTCTCCGTTTCGGTTTCAGGTATCACGCGAAGTGTTAGTTTAAGTCTTACGCACAGACACAGTTAAAGTAATAACTCAGACATAAGCCTTTGCCTCAGCCTTCGTATCTGAATGCGTATTCGCATCGTTGTCGGCAATGCTATTGGTATCAGTCACGCATTCGCATCTACATTTGTATCTGTATTCAGAGCATTATTCTCAGTTTGATCGTTTCTAGTATACGTATCTGTATGATTATTGCAAAAATGGAATCTAACTTTAGAGTGGCAAAAATTCTGAAGGAGATATTGTTGTTGACGATGTTGAAAAAACATATGACAAACGAGTATGGTCGGGATCCAAGCTAAAATTCGACAAATTGGTATTAGTGGGAAATGTTTCAACGACTCAGAAATATCGTTATTTCATCGAAGTTGTAAAAATCACGTGTTGTGTTGCAGATATAGTGTTTTCACATTATATAAAGTATTGTGAAATTCCAAGGCAGTTATATTATCTACGAAAGAATAAGCTTATCGAGCTATTTCGATAGTATAAATACTACGAAATAAAAAAGCTGCGCACGCGAATGTTTAGTTTCTGGAATGTTCGACAATATTCCAAATTTTTAGAATTTTTTGGGAATGACAAGTATTTGGACGTCTATCTATGTATTCAGAATCCACGACATTCTGTATTCGTGTACAAATCCACATAACGTAATATTTGGAATCTTCCACTATTTTGTAAACATGGATATTTCTCGGAACTCAGGAGTATGAAAAACATATTTATAATTTTCTATTATAATAGTAATGAAATAATGTAAATTATTTTTTCTCTTCAGGAGTAATGGAACAATTGAAAAAATCATATTCCATTTCGGAGATGACGCAATCCTGATGTAGTTAAGGAGACAGTTTTAGCAAAATTTGAAATGGATTTTTAAACGAATCACGAATCTTACGCAGTATAAGATCTTTGCATTTCGCGTAATTATTTTATTATTTGGAATATATATCAAAATATCCACGGGTTTTCTGCAAATATGAAAAATTTGAATGATATCCTAAGATATACAAGTTCTCGGATTTTATTATTTTTCGAAAACCTTACGACGATTCCAATATTGAAGACTTTGACTCATGTTTTGTTTCGTATCTGCATCGATTCAACAAAGTCATTCCGACCGCACAAAATTTAGATTGTCACATCGACTTTTGGTAATAAAATAGTATCTAAAATATCGAGATATCTGAGTCCATGTTGAAAGTCTGTAAAACGTTGACGTGTGTGTCTTTGAGAGTACTGTTATAGTTATTTTATGCAATCTACTCACTAAGTGAGCAGTCGATAATTACTACGTATGATAAAAATTGGAAAAGAAGACAAATATTTTTAATAAGGGATTGCTCTTCATGATGGAGATATCGTATTCCAGACAATAAAAATGATATTTCGAGGACGTCTTGATGTTTTCAGACATGCAGAAAAAAGGTACAATTTGTAGAGTTTTCGGACAATTTGGATATTATGTAAATATTCTGGGATTCGAAAAATTTTTCTATACTCATGATTAACTGTGTATTTACACAGAACATAAAGTTTCATTTTCTTATCAATGTTTCGATCCGTCTCTCCCTCTGTCTTTGTCTATGCTTTTTGCTCTGTAACTGTCTCGGTCTCTGTCTCTGTCCCAGTCATTATTTTTGCCTATGTTTCTTCGTCTGTCTTTGTCTATGCCTTTCGTTCTGTCTCTGTCTTGGTCTCTGTCTCTGCCTCTGTCTCTGTATCTGTCTTTGTCTTTGTCTCTATATCTGTTTCTGTCCCTGTCCCTGTCGCTGTCTGTGTCTCTGTCTTTGTCTCTGTCTGTGTCTCTTTCTCTGTCTCTGTCTATGTCTCTGTCTTTGTCTCTGTCTCTGTTTCCGTATCAGACTCTGTCTATGTCTTTGTCTCTGTGTTGGTGTCAGACTAACACTGAATCTCAGTCTGAGTCACAGTAAAAATAACGATCACAGTCGAATTTTCCGTTTTGGATTCAGGTATCATTTACAGTTTTAGGTCTAGTGTGAGTCCAGACACAGTTTGAGTATTTACTCAGACATAAGACATTGCCTCAGGCTCTGTTAATGTATGCGTATGTGCATCGTCGTCGTCAATGTAATTGGTTTGAGGGATTGCAAATGCATCTATATAAGTATCTGTATGCATAATATCATTCACAATTTCATTTATCCAAGTTTTCGTATTTGTATGTTAATGTGAAGCATAAAAATTTCCTTCGGGATATGGAAAATCGTAGGAAGATATTGTTATTCACGATATAAATGGAACCTTTGACTAACGAGAATAGTCCCGATTCTAGCAAAAATTGAAGAATATTTGAATCAGTCGGAAATATTCAAACATCATAAAATTATTGTTATTTCATTGAGGTTGTGCAAATTACGTGTAATGTTGCAGATATGGCATTCTTACATAATACGGAAGATTCGATAATTCCGAGGCAGTATTTTTATTGACAAAAGTCAAACCTTCTTAGTTTTTCACGACAGAAAAAATACAACGAAATAAGAGAGCGGCGCACGCGAATGTTGAAAATATAGAATGTTTGACATTATCAG
>JAPYZK010001203.1:0-19052 GCA_030522785.1 Platygaster equestris | reverse complement strand
GCGTAAATTATGGCCGATGTGAATTGGCAATTACTGTTATTGTTGGACGGGAATTGGGTCCAGCTGGGCGAACAACGCATGATACACGAGGGACGTCGTATAGGTGGACATTGCGCCACCCGAGTACCTGGACGTTCGATTGCGCGCGGTATAGCCCGCTCGGTTTCATTCGAATGTGTAGCAACGACTCTATGCCCGAGACCAGATTACATAGTTATGGTCGGATTAACGATAGCCGCCCGCCCGATAAATCTTGCCTCTATACGTTTTGCATCGAAGCTGAGACAAAGAACCGGTGTACCCGCGCATTGTCGGGAGATCGGGGATCACTTTTTATCGCCTCGTTGCGGCTCGTTTCCGATGCTGGGTTTTAATGATTTCGCGGTTTACGATAGCAATAATTACTGATTGTGTACTGATGATAAGATGCACACTGTTTGGGGCTCCTGTGAAAAAGTTCGATAGTCATTTTAGACGAAAAAAACGCAATCCCAAAAGTTGATTGGCGGTAGAAATGTTTTGACGCAGTTTTGTTTCCCCCTCAAAGATGCTAAAAGTGCAAAATTATTACAAATCACCCGCCCCCCCCCCCGGCGTTCGCCTCCATCTTGAATTAAGGGGGTTGCTTTGTTTTTCGCTATTATCTCCGTTGTTTTCAACTTTATAGCAAAAACACAAGAATCAAACGTTGTAGAGAATTTAATTACCTATATTTTATGTTATTACGACATTTTCGATATCTAATCGTTTATAACAAATACGATGCAAAATAAGCCCCAGCGAGGGGGTTGAAACGCTCTTTTTGCACTTTTTCTCCACTTTCCTCGGAAAAAAAACTAGCATGTTCAAATGGGAAAGTTGTTTATCACGTAATTTGCAACAAATTTTGTAGAGGTGACTTTATCGTGCAACTAACCCTTTTCGTCCCGCAATCCGCCAAAGTTCATCGAGAAATTAAATAAAAATCAAAAAGTTTGAATGTGAAAATAATAAAGTCGATAAAACTCTGTTTACAAAATAGTATAAAATGATTCCACTTTCGTAAAAAATAATACATAATTCAAGTGCGTCAAACTCGTTCTGAAATATGAAATCAAAATCCCACGCCTGGATAAATTTCCCAGTGCACAGTATGAAAGAAAAATAAAACCTCGAAAACGAGGGAAAATGGCGCGTATACACTGCCGGGTCTTACATTGTTGCCATAAGGCGAGTGTAAAAACAACTCGCGGCTAAAAAAAAAACAACGGTAACGGTTCCGGCAAGGCGCTTATTATCTTAGAGTCCCGGGCGAATCGTTATTCCAATAAATACCTGTGTTTACGCAATTTCCAGGCCTGTATCGGCGTACGCCCTCTTCTTCAGGGACACGCAGGCCGCAATCAAGGGACAAAATCCGAACGCGAGCTTCGGCGAAGTTTCGAAAATCGTGGCTTCCATGTGGGACGCCCTGGACAGCGAGCATAAAGACGTGAGTAATGAAATTTAATTCAAATTTGTACGTATAATCTAAACAAGTGAAAGAGTGTACAGATTCGGCCACCCTCAAAATGGCGTCGTTATTTGAATTGAAACAAACTCCTCGCAATAACTCAAAACAAAAAGTAATAGTTATCGCCGACTCGTAAGAAACAAATGAATAGCGTTGAGCGCAACGCACCATCGATAACGTAACATGAATAATCGGTAATTGGGTCCGCGAGAATTACGAGTTGGTTACGTACCCGCGCATTCATTGGCTTGATAAGGACGAAGCGGCGGAACATCGCCTGATAACGCGAACACCGCGAAACTCACTTCCAAGTTTTATCGCTTCGCCCTAATTTCACCCCCCGTGGAAAAAGCTTATTAGAAAAATTAAAAAACTTGGAAAACTCGACGGAAATGAACGCAATCTTCGATTATCAGATTCTCGAGGGTCGAAAGAGTGCACATGCCGATGAATATTTAACGCGCTCCCGCGAAATTGGAAATTTATTAGAAACTTGGTTATATCTACCGTAGCGATCGTTATTCAAGGGGATTTTGTTTCGTTGCTTTATTTTTTGAGCGATGGAATAATCAACCATTTCAGCGGGGCGAAGGAAAATATTATCGCGGGGCACGAAGCAAAATATTGCGATAAGTGCGGTGTTTATTGCTTTTCGAACAAACGGCGATGACGGGGGAAGATAGGGATGATGCATGCTCTGGGTGGATCGCGCGAACGTCGTGCGAGCCACGTCCCGATCGAAAAGGGACGAAAAAACGTCGGCGAAGAAGTGGATCGCGAAACAGCTCAGGCCTCGTAAATCGCGGGGATAACGTGGCCGTGAATTCGCGCTTAACAATCGGCCGAGTGAATAAACCCGGCACATTGGCGAATCAATGATGAAAGTAACATTGAGAAAAAAAATCTTCCGAGAATTGTTACAGAACAAATCTTTATTTTATTTCTCTTCATTCAAAACTATCCTGCAGGCACGTAGCCAAGGAGGGGACTGAAGCCCTGCCCCCCCCCCCTCCCCCAAATTCTGGAAAATTTGAAAAATCTAGCACATTGAAAAAAGTATATTTTGAAAAAAATAGTAAAACAGTAATAATTTTCACAAGTGTCAAAGTTTTCGAGGAACTTGATAATTTTTAACATTTTCAACATTTCTAGATTTTCAACAATTTTGGGAATTTACAGAGTTGAGAGCATTTCGAAAATTTCAGAAGTTTTAAGAAGTTTGAAAATTTTCAAAATTTCAAAAATCTCGAAAATTTCGAAGTTGTAAAAAAGTCTTAAAAATTATAAAAATTCGCAATATCGTCATAATTCTTACAATCATGAAAATTTTACAAATTCTTCACATTTCGAGAAACTTAATAATTTGGATCATTTTTAACATTGCAAGATTTTTATCAATTTTGAGAATTTTCAAAGTTTGAAGTATTTTCAGGATTTTGGAAGTTATTGGAATTTTGAAAATTTCAAGAAGTTCAAAATTTTCGTTAATTTCAGAGACTTGTAAAAATGTTCAAAAATTCTGAAAAATTATAAAAATTTTACGAATTCTTTACATTTCGAGAAACTTGGTAATTTGGCACATTTCAAGATTTTTAATAATTTAGAGAATTTCAAAAGTTATTATTATTTTGAAAATTTTCAGAAATCCAAAAATCTTAGAAAATTCAGAGATCTAAAAAAGTTGCGAAAATCTTAAGAATTAAGACAGTTTTCATAATTCTTGAGATTTCAAGAAGTTTACGATTTCCAACATTTCGAGAAACTTTTATTCAGTTGGAACATTTTCAACATATTTTAAGATTTTTGACCATTTTGATGAATTTTAAAGTTTAGAGGATTTCGAAAATTTTTGAACTTTTTCGAATATTCAAAATGTTCAGATTTTCAAAAATTTCGGAAATTTCAGATATTTGTTAAAAATGTTAAAAGTTTTGAAAATTCTGAAAATTTACAATACTTCCATAATTATTAGAATTCTGAAATGTTTACGAATTTCTGACATTTTGAGAAACTTGATCATTTTGACAATTTATTTCGAACATTTCAAGATTTTCAACAATTTGGTGAAGTTTCAAAGTTCGGAGTATTTAAAGAATTTCAAAAGTCTAGAGAATTTCGACAGTTTTGAGGATTTCAAAATTTTTGGATATTCCAGAGATTCCAACAAGTTTTGAAAATTCTGAGAATTTAGGAAATTCTGATAAGTCTCTAATGAATTTCTACTTTTATAATTTGTTGAATCAATTTCGAATAAAAATTACCTTAGCCTTCCCCCCCCCCCCTCCCTGAACAAAATTTCTGGCTACTTCCTAAGGGAAAAACGTTCGAGAAAGAAAGACAGATCCTTGATCCATTACGCAACATTGTAGCCCCGTGTTATAATCGACATTAAATATAATACAGTGGAGGCGTGACTGGTTTTAATAAACTCGGCGATGCAGCGTTAAAAAAATGTCTTATTGAGACGTAACTGCATTCATTGTACCTTGACGCGGCTTTTCACAAGGTTTACAGTTAAATTGATTATTTTAATACAAGCCATTACGGTGTTTTTCATGTTTCCCGAGTTACTCGATGTTTCGCCTCCGGGAAAATGCCCGTAATTTAGCTTGACGACCGAACACGATTATTATACCGCGAGCTCTCTTATCGCGTGAATTGCCGACTTTTTTTGTATTCTCACGGGGAGAGGTTGGGAAACGTCACTTGAAAGTTACAAGATAAACACAGATTCGATACGTAACTCGTACGAACTTTAGGGTGCAGCTGTTTTGTTGGACGAAAAACATTTCGACGATGAGAAAACTCGGTCGATTATTTTTTCAACGCGGATTTTCGACGTTTTCAAGTGACGTGTTTACGAAATCCGTCGTGTTTCGTGGGAGTTCGAGTAACTCAATCGCTGATTGAAGGAGCGTTTCGGAGTGGTATTTGCTTTCAAAGAGCATTTTTATCGCGGCGCTTATTTTTCAGCCAGTGGCAAAACAGTTTAGCTTTTCCTTTTGGATTTTTAATTTTTGGAATTCGTAAGAAAATGATGAAATTTTGAATTTTTGAATTGAAAGTATGTACTTTTGAAACCCAACAGTTGATTTTTCGAATTTTCTAATATGTTTTTTTTAGAATTCGGGACCAAAATTTAACAATCTCATGTATAATTAATACTTTTATGAATAATATTTCAAACAAATTAATCCTAAAAATTCGAAAAAGGGACCCTCTCAAAACTCGTCCTACTATTCCGAAACTAATAATCACAACTCGCGGCAACAATCTTTTGATTAAATTCCTCGCGGAATTTAATAACCGGCCATTAAAATTGCTGTAACACATGTAAGAACGAAGTAATTTTATTACAAAAGTTATTTGAAGCCCGCCAAGTTTCGTTGCCGGGAAATTTGCAAGTAAGGAATATATGTCTCTATTACAGACATCGCCGCCCCGCGTATTAGTTTTGTTGTTGTCCTGGCTGCTTTCATGAATCAGTAGTCTTTGTGCCACGATGTGAATAATGGTAATTTGCGTTCAGTAATTTGAAACTCGGCATTGATACGTCATTGTTAAAATTTTTCGGTCACAATATGAATCGCGGTTTTAATTAGACAAGTGTGTACTGAAAGTACGCGAATAGAATAACATCAGTGATTTCATGGGTCCCTCGGAAAAATTGAGACGATTTTTTTAATGGTAGATTTCCACTTTTAAAATAATGGCATGTTATTAAGTGACTTTTTCACCCCAGTTTAATCTTAATTATAAGCCTTTGATGGGAAAATTAAACCGTGGTGAATATGGTATCTAGAAGGTATCTGTCGGGCACACACGCGCATATTTTTCATTCGCTTTACCGTAAACGCCGGGGCTCACCTGTTCCGCCTCATTATAATGTTCTTCGAGATAAAAAGAAAGCAATCTCCGCGCGGTGTGTCCATTATAACCGAGGGGATCTTTGGAAATGAAATATATTTCGACTCGCTTCGTGAATTCGTTAGGCACATTGTGAAAAAAGACTCGGCATAAATTACACCGGGGCTGCGATAAGAACAAGGCATAAATCTTCGATCGAGGTGTGAAAAGCCCGCTAATGAAAAGAATCATCGTCGATTCGCTGGTTCAACATGTATTTTAATTGTGGTGAATTTTATTGGGAAAATTATTCATGGATGAATGATAATATTTGGTAAACTTAGGGAGTATTATGAATTTTGAGAATTGGTTCCCCCTTGATAAACACCGGGTCGGCAAATTGGTTTCCAGGTCTACAAAAAGAAGACAGAAGCCGCCAAGAAAGAGTATTTGAAGGCTTTGGCAGCGTATAGAGCGTCGCTTGTGAGCAAAGGGGGCGAAACCGACCCGCAATCCCAGCAACAGCAGCAACAGCAGGCCCAGCAACAGGTGCAATACGGCGCGTACAGCGGGGCGTACGCGGGCGCCGGGCCCCCCGGGAACGTCTCTTATCACCAGGTTTACAGCCCCCAATCCCATCAACCCCCCTCCCCCCAGCAACAGCAACAGCAAATGGCCATCAAAAAGTCGCCCCATCATTTGGCGCAAATGCAGCCCAATCCGCAGCAAGTACGTATCAGCATTATTTTTCACGCGTTAGTTTTAGAGAATTTCGGAAATGTATAAGGGATTTCCGATTATTTTCAGAACCTGGATAAAATTTTGAAAATTTCTGAAACTATGTATAGTGAATTTTTTTTAATGTAGGGAGCCTGAATAAATTCATTCGAAATATCTAGAGTTTTTAGGACAGTAAAATGGTCGAATTTGTGATATATTTGCAAGAGTTGGTAACTATATTGAAATTTGGTGAACTTTTCTGAAATTTGGGAAATTTGTAAATAATTCGGAAATTTTCGAGAATTTTGTATAAATTTTCGAAATGTGGCAAATTTTTTGGGGGAATTTTCAAAAATTATTCAGAATTCTAATAACGAATGTTGTAAAATTTAGATATATGACAAATTTCAAAAAATGGATTTAGTAATTTTTCGGAGTATTTTGGGACGGAGAATTTTCAAGTAATTCGGAAATTTTTGGAAATTTGACAAAAATTTTCAAAAATTCACTAAATTGATGAATGTTAACTTAATTTGTCAATTTAAAAAAATTGGCCATTTTCCCGAAAAACTTGGTACTTTTTCGAAACTTCCATTTCCGCCAGGGTACTTAAGGCGACATGGTATTTTTAACAAAAAAAAAAAAAAAGTGGCTTGAATCAAAAACAACACGTTGAAAGATGTAGAAACCGACGGCAAATTAAATAGAGAGCGAAAAATTCTCGATGACCGGGCCGGTGCGGTCGTGGTGGGGGTGGGCTCGAGCGAGAATTAAAGGGAGCGGCAAATTAAAAAGAGGCGACTGTATTTGAAATAATTTGATAATTGTAGTGAATTTTGTAGCGATTTTCGAATTGTTAACAATTTTTGGAGAGGATTTTCAAAAATTATTCAGAATTTAAATAAAAAATTTCGCAAAATTTTCAAAAACGCAAAATTTCAAAAAATATGTCCAACTTCCAAACTTGTAGCCAAAATAGGGTATACAATTACATTTATCACATACACGTTTATAATCCCGCCATCGAAGGAAAAAACCCAATACACATCTAAAAAAAAAATAAAAAATGATTACCATGTTCACGCGAACACAGCATAATAGGGGTAGAGATACAGGGGGTTAATAACATAGCCCGTGGAAGCGCGCGTTATTTGGCGAACATTTCGACGGCTCTGTACTAATTAACATAGCAATCGAGGGCTAATGAATAATTCAATAGTGACGTGTCAATCAGCGCCTCTTTTGCATCGCGTTGAGTACAAAAGCGTCATCCCTCCCCCTCGGGGGGTGGTTGCCGTGTACTTTTCGCACGCTGCAAATGGAATTTCGAAATGCGCAATTTGCGACGTCTCGGCTGTCATTCGTCTTGACAGTTAATAATTCGCGCGCTGTCTTGTACCTCCCTTTTTTTCGCGTTGCGTGTGTTTGACATCGCGCTGCACAATCGAGCATAACTCGGACGAATGAATGGAACTGACTGACAAACACGTTTCAGGGTTTAATGGGCAACCCAATGGCACCGCCGCACATGACACAGCAGCAGCATATGCAGCAACAAGTTTCGCAGCAGCAGTACATGAACATGCAGCAGGTCAGTGAACTTTCTTGCAATCTTTTGTGCGTACGCGTTTGCCAATGCACCCGAGAGCGAGTCGAAGAAACTTCTTGTGTTTCATTTGCGGAATTGACGTAATTCCGAGACGGGCTCATCTTACGTTAAGTAAATAGGGATCTCTGCGTTCGCGATGTTCGAACGAATTTCGTTCATCCCCGACTTGGAAAGTAATGTAGACGTGGGCAGAAAATTTAAGAAATCTAGAAATTTCTAATTTGAAGTTCGGAATACTGGAGAATTCGCAAACTTTTTACAGTTGGGAATTTAGAAATTTTTGAAATGCAAAATTTGGAACATTTGGAATTCAGTATTCTAAAAATGTTGATAATTTTGGAAATTTGAGAATTTTTATGAGTTTTATGTTGAAATGTGAGGAAATCTGTGAATTTAACGCATGATGCGATTACACAAGGTGTGTTCGGACGCATCCATCATGGCGACCGTGGGGATTGGACCAATCACGATTACTTCCAAACGCCGCCATTTTACCTCAAAAACCAATAGGAAAAATGGCGCGAAACTTTAAGACATTCGTGTCATTTATGAAACATTGAGTCAAAATGGCGGCATTTGGGAGTAAGCATTTGTGCGCATGTGTGCGCAGTACACATGAAAAATGAGACCTCGGTCAGAACACACCTTGTGTAATTGCATCATGAATTTGACGTTCATAAGTTTGAACTCTCGAAATTCGAAATTTTTTATAATGTTCTAAAATTTGATATTAAGATTCAGATTAGAAAAATTGTCAATTTCAATGTATCCGCTACATACATTTCTCAAAATTTACGAATTTTCAATTTTTGAAAATTCGGAATTCCAAATTCCGGCCGTTTCTAAATTCGTAAAACTGGAATTCGGAAATTTTTAAATTCACGTAATATAAGTATTCTCCTGAAAATTCAGAAATTTCAATTCTAAAACTTTAGCTTTGAACCAATTTTTTAATCGTATACTTGAACTTCAGAGTTCATAGCTCGAGTATAAAATATGAATCATATTTGAAATCATCATTTTCAAAATACACATTTGATTAAAAATTTTTCATTCCGCGCAAAAAATGTTTACACCGCAATTCCAGTATGTATTTACGAATTGCATTACAGAAATGAAGTCGGCGAGCTCGTAATCTTTTTTCCAGTGTCAGCGAGTGTGATGCGTTTTGTATATTTAATTGCGTCTTTCTTTTTATCGCAATCCAATTTCGCCTCGACATGTACGCTCTTGTTTTCGCGTCGCACGAGATTGGAAATGCTTACATTTAAATTGAACCCGTAAACTGGAATTGATGTGTTTTTTCCTCCTCTCTTTATTGAAAAATGACATGCAATCTGGAATTTCGCGTTTGGAATCGAAATATTCGAAAGTCACGGACGTGGAAGTTTCTTCGTAAGCGTAATACCGACTTTCCCGATGTTTGAATTTTAATATAAGTTACGAATGTGTAAAGTTCGAGAGGATTCGAATTCAATTTCCTTTTTTTGCGTAGAAATGTCGTATAAAACCCGGAAATCAGTGGGAACAAAATCATGGAATTTTTTTTACGTGAACTTCGAAAAACTTGGAAATTCAAACTCTCCAATTGTTTCGAAATAATCGAAAATAATCTTAAAAAATCGATTTTTTGAAATAATCGAATTATCGCAAACAATCGAAAGTTGTTTAAATTAGAAGTACAAAAATTTGCGATTTTTAATATTCGCAAAATTTATCAATCGAACATTTGGGAAAATTCGATCATTGCGGAAACAGGAATATTCGATTGTCGGGCGAATTGCATATTGTATTAACGCGCGGGGTTTGGCGAGAGAGGCGAAGAATTCGGGCGAACAATAGGAAACATGCACAATGCGACGGGGAACGCGCGGCTTCTCTCGGGGGAACATAATTTCAAGGCCGAAATGAATTCTTTGTCCGCCGTCCATATACACTGTATATTGCCGTACTGATGCAGCCGGCAGTTCAAACTTGAACGCCGAGCTCGAAACTCGAAACATCTCGAAGTGTGTACTTATTTAACATGGCGACCGCACCGACCGTAGGGAACGCGACTCCTGTCTTCAACCGCCCTGGAAAATATGTACCCGTGAGTTTTTTTTCCTGTCGGTTCCGTGATTTTTCCACCGTTTTCTATACTTTTCCTTCGGTTTCGGTGGGTTTCGGTGTGTCTACATGGATACACATGGATAGAAATAGTAGAAAAGTAGACGATTTGTGTGTAGATATGGCGTGGGAGTGGGAATGAGATAATGAGATGATCAGATAACTGCAGATAACTTCCGCTCTCGGCTTCACTTCCCGTTTTTTTGAAAAATGGAATTTTACTATAATGTGATCGCTCTGATTTTTTGGGGAAATTTGTCTTGGACAATTTGGAAATGATTATTTGACAGGGTTTTCTGTTTTCTGATTTGAAAATAGCGGGTTTTTAGGCATGTAGAGTTGGTTTATAGACATTTTTGTATTTTTCAGTTAATGCAGTTTTTTGGGAACTTTTTTTTGTTATTTTTGGGCAGTTCTAACGGGATGTAGAATTTTTGTACGAAGTTGAGTGTTTTATTTTTTAAATACGTCGAAAATTGAGTTTTAAGAAAAATTTAACAATTTTTTAAGTTTCTTAACTATAGATGCAGTTGTATGTTTTAATAGAATAAATACAATATATTATTACATCGAAAATTCAATAACCAAATAAAAAATTTTTCAGTCTCTGAATTTGGAATTTCTGGGTCTAAAGTTCCAAAATTTTGAATTTTTATTTTGTTTTTTCATAACATTTTAAACTACGAAGTTTTTCAATATGAAGTCTGTTATTTTTCTACTTTTATTAAAAAATAGTAAATTTACAAATTCATTCATTTGTACATTAAAATTTTTAATATCTTTTTTCTACTTTTACCGATAAATATTAATTTTCCAAAATTTATAGATTCTTAGATTAACATTTTTGAAAATTTTAAATATTGAATTTTAAAAAAACTGTGCGTTTGAAGGTGCCGCAGAGACCGGTGCAAGCGGTTCAACCGATCATACAGCAACAGCCGCAGCAGCAGGCGCAGCAACAAATGCTGCACAGGAGCCCTCCTCGAGGGGACACTCTGTCGAGTCCGCCCCCGGTCAATTCCAACCAGGACAACATGGGCGTACAGAGGTCCCAGCCGAATCCCTGCATCCGCAATGGCTGCACGAACCCTGCCATCTCCAATAGCGAATGGGAAGACGAGTACTGTAGCAATGAGTGCGTGGTCAGTCATTGCAGGTTTGTGTAAGCTCCTTCGCCACATTTTTTTCGCACGGTTGCGGCCCTGTGGAGGAAGACAAATTACTAAATTAAATTAAAATCAGTTCAATTTACAAGTATGACTTGATCGCAAAATTTCGCTCCATCGGTTTTACATCAACTAATTAGTCACAGTTTTAACTTGTCTGATTACTTATCGAGTCATTAAAAACTAAGCATAAATGTTTTATAATTTAATGACCTTGAACTGAAAAATAAATTATCAAACCTCAATTTCACTTTCAATTTTCATAAGTGATATGGTATCAAAGTTTCTGGAAAATTGTTATCAATTTAGAAATAATCCTTGAATTTTGATGACTGAAACAATTTTACATGAATAAAAAAAATTCCCAAGTATGTTTATAATTCTACTTGATAATTTCAGTTAGTTTTGAAATAAATCTTGTTTTTGAAATGAATGTCTGTATGCAAAAATTATGGAATCTTGAAAGCGCAGCAACCCTGCTCGCAAGTCCCAAAACGTCATGCTCGAATTCACCCTTTTCTTGTTTCGCAATTTCAGGGACGTTTTCACCAACTGGGTATCATCAAACCAAAATGCCCAACCGAACTACTCCACGGTCAAATAAATCATCGACGAGAAACGAGGCTGCGACGGTAATGTGACTCCGCACTGGAAAACTCGTCCCGATCCAAGATTTGAGCAGCTTTGCACGATATGTACATAGAACTAGCAAAGTGGGGAATGACGCAACAGGACCTGGTTGAAGAAGAAAAAAAAATAATGTCCACGAAAAATCCCTAGAGCGCCGTTTTGCACTTTGTCAAAGTATTCTGCGATTGTTTCGGAAGATGTGTAACTCTCAGTGCCAAGGCCAGTTGTTGCGCATTCGACTTTCGATATTTAGCTAGGATTATAAAGGAATCTTATATATAAAGACAGATATATATGGATATATGAACACACGATTGGATAGGTCGCAAGGTCGAGTAGCGTCGAATTGACAAAAAAAATTCATTTTTTCAAATCTCTTGTAACTTTTATTTGTATGAAAATTGACAGAAATCGGATCAGGTTCAATCAAGTTTTGATGTTAACAAATGTTTATAGAAACATTTTAAACTTTGAACTCAAATTTTCAAAATAAATTATATTGAATAGTTTTATTTTGAAAAATCCTGGTCCAAATCTTGGGAAAAACTTGTTAATTTTGGTAGAAATCAAAATTGCGAGGATGTATGGATAGCAGGGCGGAAAATGTCTTGATTGGAGAACCAAAGTTCCTGGTTAATCGCTCGTTACCGCTCCTCGACTTGGCGATGTATAACCGGTATCAAGAACATCCCACCCAATGTTAAACTACTTAATGGGTAGTCGGATTTAGCTGTGAAAGTGTTGTATAATTGGACTTACTCCAAAGTAAAGCGATTGGCGGATGTTGAGTTAAGGTGAACTACCTGCGTTTCAGTTATGAACGAGCGAAAAATTACTTTCTTATTTTTCGTAACGTTTTTTATACGAGCCCAAAATTTTGGATTTTGGAGTTGATAGGTGGTGATGCGTGTAACGTGCGACGAAATGTTCTGTGGGATGACGAGTCATGTAACTGTCATGATTGACACAGAAATGTTCGACATTTCTTATTATTTTGAAAATTTATAAAATCTGAGGCTCTGATGAAATATTTTGTTTGTTAAGAAGAAGCATTTTTTCATTCGCAGTTACACAAAGTTGATAAGTCCTCAAACGAATTTGAATCTAGTTTCTATATTTCGAAAATTGCGGGTATACTAAATATTTGAAAAGTGTACTATATTTTTTGTGCGAGTGACTTCACATATTGTGTATCAAATGATTGTTTGGTTAAGTGGCTTATTTCAAAAATGATAATTTTGTTCAAGTCACTTTTTATGGATGATGTAGCATTTCAAAATCATGTGAAACGCAAACATTTGCTTCCAGTTAAAATGGTTTTGTACAGAAGTTAAAAACTGTTCTTATTTCCGTCTCTTTTACGCGTGAGATAAAACAAGATATAATAAGCCAAGTGTGCGAACATTATTTTTGTATCATTTTTACAGCTTCGATCAAATTTCTTCGTTTTTGTGCTTGCAAAAAAAATATTAAGAGATATCTAAAAATTATGAAACTTGCAAACAAAGAAATTCAAAAACTTTGAGGGGTTGAAATTCACGTTAGAAATTTTTGAACGTAAATTTTAATTTTTTCAATCGGATTTCAAAATATTTAATTCGCAAACTTTAAAAATCTAATATATGATTTTTTTCGTAAATTTTGAACTTTTGACGGTGTAAAAATGAAAAAAACTTTATAAACTCGTAAAAAAATATGCTAAGTGCTGTTAAAAGACGAGTCGAAACGCGCGACGTCACTTATAATTTTACGATAACGACATATCTTTTTCGAAATAACGTCTCTGGTCACTCAAGCGATTGTAAAAACGCATTTCCACACTTCCGTTTCCGTGTTTTCACGCGAATTGCTCCCAACGAACATTTCCGCGAGTAAATATATATATTATGTAACGTGTATATTGTATAGGCGAAGTAACAGACTGAAAAGAGACATTCGAGTATTTAAAGCAGAAGTATATATTTCGATTACATCTCATTGTTTTTCGTCCTACGTTACTATTTTATTACATTTTTTTACGACGGCGTATCGTGTTTTGTGCGAATCCTGCACAGACACTCACTTTTTTAATCGTTTTTCCATATTTTTCATTGTAAATAATGAAGTATATTTCATAGTTTTTAGATTATATTGCAAACGTGTAATCGATTGTATTATATTCATAATAATCCGTGGTGTGTTGAGAAATTTACATGTCTTGACGGATTTTCGAAAACAACTTTGCGCTTTTTTGTGGTTGAAAAAACTGTTCGTTTTTTGTAAAAAGAAACGTTTAAGTCGAGCATAATTTCAATTAAGCTCGATTCGGAAATTTATAATCAAAAATTAATAATTTCCAACTCACAATATTCCAATTTAATTTTGCAGTCACAAAAAACCATCACACTGCTTCCAGCAGTTTTCCAAAATCCATCAAGTCGCGCGGTGAGTCCCCTCGCGAAATCGAAAAATTGTTTTTCAGTGCGTATGTATATTTGTGCGCAAAATGGAAGAGTGACAGTACATGACAGCGACTTTTAGTTCCAAAAAAAGTCTGTTTTGTTCTGTCAAGTGCGACTAGAATTATCATTGATTATTGAAGTATACATAAGTGTATTCGCAATCGCAAAGTTGAACTTCCACCGTAAATTTCGTTGAAAAAATCATAGAAATTTGCCCTTAACAAAATTAAAAAATTGGACATTTGAGGACTTTGCAACGTTGCAACTTGGGTCATCCTTGCGATAGCGAATTTATAAGCTATTTACTGTTAAATGATACAAGAAAAAACACGCGAATCCTCTTCTCTCTTTCTCCTCTTGTTCCGTCACATTTCCTGACACGATAGCAAAATACTTACACGATTTTACATCATTACTCATAATCAACACAAAAAACCTATTAAAAAGGAGATAAGTCTAGGATCTATTGAGCGTATATAATAATAGTTGAATAATAATAATGGATTTAGGTTTGTTTCTATTGTTTTCTGTACAGACTATCATTAAACGATTTCAGTCTCGAAGCAGTATTGTTATTAAAAACCTTTTGCAAAGTCTTATGCGATTTTTTGAAAGATCACTTGAGTCGATGATAGTAAAGTTTTATGTATGTGTAAATTAAAATTTCTAATCTAAATAAATAAAAGTTCTTCTTTCCATTTTATTTTTATTTTAATTTTAGTCTTAAGGACCGATTTTCGAAAATTGCTTCAAATTTACGGAAAGTTTCAGTTACTTTTTCAAGAACATTCAATAAGAACTTATTCAGCAACGCAACATTTGTATTTTTTTTAAATTCTGTCAAAAAATTCAATAAATTGTCAATATTTTCACGTCATTACTGCTTATTATATTTATTTTTAAAATTAAAGCAACTACTCGAACATATTTTTGACCTTGATTTATGTAGTGCATTTTAAACATTTCGCGCCATGCATGTGTATCAAAATACACCGGAAGTCACTTTAGCGCACGCGGTCTTGGCAGCTCCCGCTTTTCTAGCGCACGAAACCTACTCATAGCGCACAAATAAAGTGGTTGATCCTACTTTATAATGAAGTATAATTGCATAAAAACATACATATCTATAAAATCTTGATTTAAAAAAATTATTTTTTAACTGGAAAGTATCACTTTTGTGAAAAAATAAGGATTTCCATTGTTTTTGATCGCTTTGCGCTTGCAGGTTGTGCACTATGTAAATGGCATTTGTGCGGTGTGTGAGCAGAGTTTCGTGCGCTTCGTAAGCGTGTGCGCTGAAGTGACTTCGCGGGTGTATCGAAAGAAAAGCGTCGACGATCACTTTTATCGTGGAACAAAGTGAGATAGAGCTATCTGAAACACTGCAGTAATCTGGAAGGTCAAACAATACCCTACCTGTTATTAATCCTACCGATCCTACCGGTAATACCGGTACATACCGGTATTTATTACATTACATGTATATACTATATAATACAATATAATATCCAAACACCTGTATGATTGCGTCGGTGTGCGATTGCAATGCGAAAATTAACGGTCAATTTTTAAACAATCAATAACAAATTGAAACCAACTGAACCTATCCAAAAGAATGTCTAAATGCAACACCAGCGATGAGTTAGGTACGTGAAATTTCATAGTTTCATAATGTTATATATGAAAAGTACTACATAAGATGACTATTTGATCATAAACCAATTAACAAATTAACGCGATTTCATACATAACCTTAAATGTTGTACCGGCGACAAAAAGTGCGAAAAATAATGGATGGAAAGTAATAGAAATTCAAAATATGCCAACTGCCATTCCGATAAGGTCATGTAGTTTGATGGGTAAATATACCTTTGACTGTACTCGACACCTTATGAATTTCCACCATTTTTTAAGATTGGAGAAGATGCAAAATAGTGTTAAGATTTGACAATCTCGTTGCCATTTGAGAATTCAAAGTTCCAAAATTCTTTTTTATTTTCGAGTTTGTATTCGAATTAAACTTAGTGTAAAGTCACAAAAATTTCCGAGTCCGAAGGCTGAATTCTCAATCTATTGTAAACTTTGTGATTTTGGGTAAAAATCGCGAAATTCCCAAATTCAGGCTGCTTGACTGTAAAAATTAAAAATTTGGAAATTTGCAGTACCAATAAAATATTTGTTTATTCAACTTCATCAACTTATATTTCACAAAAATCAATGAATAATTATATTTCAGATAGCTTCCGAGACTCCGGAATCGATCTAAACAATGCAATGATCGCTCTTTCGAGTTGCGACAGTTCCGTCACCGCTGCACAAGTGCCTGATAAAATCCTGGACCCACCGATGCCTCGAATCCTTCAATTTTTCGATCCATCCATCACTGATGACTTGGATAATGCCTCGCTGGATACGAGTTCCTTACACACATCCATCATTCTTTCTGGATCACACAAACAGATTTTTGAACATGTCTCCATTCTAGAAGATTGCGACCAACATCGTGAAAAAGAAGCCCATTGCCAAGTTCTCGACACTTCGACTTCATATTACGAATTGCCCAACATGATATATTCACTGCGAAATAACGTCAAACCTCATACGTCGGATTGCTTAAAGCGCTCTCAAATTCACAAAAGCGTTCTCGTGTCTTCGCCTTCACTACTCACCCGCAAATGGCGCACTTCCGGCCAAACGATAGAGATGATTCAAAAAATAATGTTCGACGAAAGTAAAGAAGATGCACTGTCTGTGGTTGAAAAGTCTTTATACCAGTCTTCGAATGAAAACAAGTCGTCCAAGTCGCACAGTAAGCGGGTTGACGAAACACATTTGAAGCCAGTTGCGGTTACGAAAAAAATCTTTTCTCCCTTGCCAAAAAAAGGTGAGAATTTCTTGAATTGTGGTGAAATCCATAAACTTGTATTTAGTAATTAATTTTTACATGACCAAAAAAAATTTTTTTTTTTACAGCATTGAAACCGTCAAATCCCGTACCAGCAATTATTGTGACGCTGGATCACGAAACAGATAATTTTTCCGTTCCTAAAAAGAGCAAGACAAAATCGCCTCTAAAGAACAATTTCAACATGAGCACTTTCGGTCGTCAAATTAAGTCACCAGTTGCCGAATACATCAAAGGCGACGCTGTTGTAAAAAATGCGAGAAAAATTGTTCCTCGTAAATAGGCGAAAACCAAGGATTGATACGCGTGGCTCACAAGTGATATGTTGTAAATTCTTTAAAAAGTTAAAAGAGCATCTATTTTCGAAATGTTGATTTTTCAGTTTTTAAGTAATATAGTGTAAGAAATATGCAATACTGTTTTAAACAGACAATTATATTGATTATATAGATTTATATTCTATTGATAACAACAAATTGCACATGATTCAGAAAAGTGCTGATAAAACTAACTGCAATACGAGAAATGTAACTATATAATTTAATATATTCTGTCTAAGCACCTGTTGGAATTTCCTCAACACTGCGGTATCTTTTGGATAAATTAATTGCATAGTATACTTAATAAATATTGTGAATTGTTTTGGAAATTGGATCTGGTGATTGAAAGCATAAATTTATATGCAAGAATATAAATAATTTATAAATGTTTTATTTCACGTAAGCGGCGACGTAGTTCCTAATTATATTTCGTTCGTTTTTTCAACATTCTTGCAACGTCAAAATTGCGTTGTAATTATTTGCGAAATATTCTAAAAACTTCATTTTCTCAAAAATTTGCAATATAGATCTTACAAATACAATTTTTTAAGTCTAAATCGATGTTTCCATTTTTTTTTTATCTTCCCGATGTTTTGAATCTTTAATCACTCTAGTCCCTGAAATCCGGAAAACCCTTAATCCCGATGCAACCCCCACAAACAAGAAATCCGTCATCTACGTATTTTTATACCTCCGCGACCAACGACGTATTGATTCTCCAACGGAACATTTTTGCGGCTTCTTTGGCACACTTGGGGGAACTCGTCGAATGTACGACCTACGTCTGCCTTGTACAGGTGTAAGGAACGACGAAAAAAAGGGAAAAAGCCGCGGCGAAAGTCAAACGTACTCGTCCCGTGATTCGATTACCGCGAACAGTCCGACTTGTCTGAAAACCCGAAAACTCCCGTAACTCGAAAAACTAGCATTGAAAATAGAAAATCAGGATGGACTTGAAGGACGAGGAGAACGATAACCGACAGTTGTTCCTGGTGGAGGCTCCCCGGGACCCCCTGGTGTCGGGGGGCGCGATGGTCGCGACCGGGACCGACGACATCAATCCCGGTGGCGATCTACAAACGAGCGCCCTCGCAAACTTGATGGGAGTGCAATCCTCCTCCGTGTGCTTTCCTGCTAAATTCAGTAAGTGGACACCGCTGATTTAATTAGCCATCACACGCTCTTTCCTACCGGCGCTCAATTAAATTATTGCTAAATGCATTAAGCGCGTCGCGCCCCTCCCCCTTCAAACGGAGTTAGCGATAATCAGTTTACGAGTTATGAATCGAATCTGCTTTTTCGCGTGGGGTACCGACCCTTTGCAGCGTACGACTTTGCGCCGAGCCTGGCCGAGGAGCGCCAACCCGCGGTCAACGTCGGCAAGAGGAAACAGAGGAGGTACAGGACGACCTTCACCAACTTCCAGCTGGAAGAGCTGGAAAGGGCTTTCCAGAAGACCCACTATCCGGACGTATTTTTTCGGGAGGAGCTCGCCCTGAGGATCCAGCTGACCGAGGCGAGGGTGCAGGTGTGGGGGTCACTTTCGTAATTTTTAACGCCGATTTGTTGCGTTTTCAGACTCGAAGAATTCTTTGGATCTTCTTTTCGAAGTTCCCAATCTTCAGATATTAACTATTCCGGCAAACATGATGGGAAAATCGTCTTCGACGATATGGACAATTACGCTTTTTTTCATGTCCACAAGATGTAAATCAAAGTAGCAATAACCCAGAGTTTGAAAAGAGCTTTTGTCAAGGCCATTTAAGGTCATCTTAAAATCTTCGTAAATTAAGGTTTCGTTTTTTACAAAGCTT
>JAPYZK010001202.1:0-19056 GCA_030522785.1 Platygaster equestris | reverse complement strand
CAATTTGAGTAAAAATCCACAAATTTAGTTTCAGTGGAAATTTGACTCAAAATGAGTGGCATCTCGCTTATTTTGATGCTATAACAAATTTTTTTACTCTACAAAAACGTACTCTACAGAAACATAGTCTCAATAAAGAATAGTTTTTTCAAGTGACATGTCGCTCTTTAATGCTTGCATCTTCACTTATTTTAGTATCTACAATTCACACTTAATCGTGATTTGCAGGATTTCCACTCAAATTGAGTGAATTTCCACTCGAAGAAATTTAGAGATAAGGTGATTTTTTTATCCAACTATCACTGAATATACACGGAAATTAATTTTCGAGTTTGGAAAATTTCACGTAAAAAAAAAACAACAAGTTCCGAATTTCAAATCAGAAATTCACAAACTTGAGAATCACACATTCCTCGACTCAGTCTTACAATTTTTCGAATTTTTGTACGTCCAGAACTCCATTGTCAAATTTCTCAAATTCGCCAGTTCCTGAAGATCCAGAATTGCATTGTCCGAATCCATCGATCACGTATATTTCCTAAATTACGGAATTTTCTCATTATTCACCCTTACGGAAACTCCTATGAACTTGAAGTCAACTCTCAACTTGAGGGTTAACCCTCAGCTTTCAGTGTTATTTCCACCCACAACTTCATGGCTAACCCTGAAAGTTGAGGGTTAACCCTCAAGTTAAGGGAAATTTCCGTGAGGGCATTCACTAAATTTTCAAATACACAATATTTTCACAAATTCAATGACTCCCATACATCACCGAGTTGAAGTAACCCCCAAAAATCTATCCCAACCAACGATTAGTGAACATTCTCGTCAATATTTCAGCTGGCTGTGTTCTTAATATCACCGCCCGTGAGAGTAGACTGCTCAACTATAAGACTCTTAGAAGACCTACCAGAACAAAATGACAAAGACGTCCAAAGGGACGCCGCCGCACAATTGTCTAGACTATCACATTTTCACAAATCACAAGTTCCCGAGACTACAAGTGCCAGTGTACGGCGTTTGCAAGACGTCGAAACGACGGATTCCGAGAATTCACGTACCAATAAAACGACTGATTTCGCTGTTCCTATAGAAGTACTTCAAGTGTTTAGAAAACAAGTCCTCGATAACGCGAGGGAAGAAACGGCCCAGAAGAAGAGGGTGGATGATGCGATCGCAGACCCTTCGTACGACGCTTTAATGATAGAGAGAATCAAGAGGGGTAGCGCGAGCTCGGGGTCGTTCCTTTCGGGGATAGCGAGCAAAATTGTTGGCGGCGTCGCCAGCGCTTCTTCAGGTTCCTCGGGCAGCTCTTCGGGTTCTGGATACTCAGCGCCACAAAGTGTAAGATTCTTTTGATCAAATGTTTCAGCATCGATGGAATGGGATAAATAACCAGCTTTTGGAGCATGAAACCACGTGTTTCGAACATGGATCACTCGCTAATTGTCACCCTTATCCGAAGCTGTTAAAAAGAGTTTTCTCAAGTTTGACGCCTGAATTTGGGAAGTTACGAAATTCGGAATGAGTGGTTTTTGAGGTTCAAACACTTGGGTCTCGACTTGGGAATTTTTTAATTTAGGAATTCATATTCAAATTGTTTCCGAATTCGAAGAAAAAAAAGTGGGAAGTTGATAATTAGAAGCTATGCGTTATGAAATCGGCTGAATTTGTCAAAGAGCTTTTAAATTATACAATTAAAATATTCTATGTGCCAATAGTTCGAAAATCATAAAACCTGGGATGATGAAAATTGAACATTCCGGATAGAATGGCCAGAATTGCGGACATTTTTCATACTTTGAATTTCGTAAAATTCCAGAATTCAAATTTAATCGTCGAAAGTGACCGATCTAGAAGTGAGTACAATTGAAATACGAAAATTTTGAAGTGAGTCCACTTATGAAAATTGTACTCTCTGACCCTTCTGCGAGCACTCCTTAAAAGCTCACGGTGAAATTATTTTTCGAATAAGATGCTCGCATTTTAGGAAGAAAAAATATCTCTGAGCACTTTCGTCTTAAATCTAAAAACTAACCGCATTACCTACTTCGTGATGAAGAGTACTTTTACACGGTTGAAATTGAAAATCCGCGAGTCTGAATTTTAATAACACTCAGTTTTAAAGAAGGATTTTATTTATGAAAACTGCTTATTGAATTAAGATGCGAGAAATAAAAAAAGGGAAGTTTTCAAGGATGTTCATTCGGTTGGCTTTTTTTCTATTTTCTCGAAAATATACTCATAAAATTATCCAAAACTTATAATTGTTTTCTTTTCGAAAAGATAGAGTTGGAAAATTGTCCAGACCTGGTATAATTTCGGCATCTGTACGATTTTTTCCGTCGATCAGAAAAATTCACTCTGAATGTTCATCATTTTCCTTGGTTCATTTATATTTTGTTTGACTCCAAAGTCTATCAACTATACAAATTCTGAAATGAAAACTGCCTCATTACTTGAATCATTCACATCTGAACCTATTCAATCCAAAATCTCAAAATTCAGAAAAAAATCTCCATTTAATTCTCAAAAAACAACTGTCAAAATTTAACATCATGAAACATCGATAAAAGAACATAATGACGAGATCAATTCAAGTGTTCGACATTTGACTTGATGTAGGTCACCAGTGGATTCTTTTACGGAGGGAAACCCGAACAAGTTTTCTTCCGATTCAAGTTCTCGACGTGTAATTGCTGATTAACACTAAGAATAACCTATCGAAGAATAAAAATCGATCCCATAACATTAACCATTTTCACACCAAAGTAATTCGATATCACGACGCGAATTTCAGTACAATTCGAATGCGCAAACGTTTGACGCCTGGGACTTTAAAAAAGCCGTGTTGAATACGCTGCTGCAAGCTGTCAAAGCCATCAGCGGGACTGTCATTGCGTTGAAGGGACAGATTGTGAAGGGCGGAGGATTTTTGATATCTGCCAAAGGGAAGCTTATCACTAGTGCTGGTGACGCCATCACCTCCTTGGGCAGAAACATCGCCAGTAGCGCTGTTATCGCGGCCCCCCAACCTCAGACTTACTCTTACGGACAACCCGGTACTTTTTATGAGTACTCTCGTATTATGAATAGTGAAAATCGACTATTTGATAGTCAATTTCGACTTTTCGAGAGAAAAAACGGTCGCTAGTAAATAGTAAAAATTGTCTGAATAATAGTATAATTTGGAGAAGAACAAAATGACTGAGGAATGTTCGTCCCATTCAACAATTTCCGATATATTATTCAAAAACGTTTCCAACCAACAGTCAATAATTACGGCCACCCGTACAATGGACCTCCGCCAACAAGTGCCGAAATCTCTTCAGAATTCCCCACCGGAGGATCCTTCAATAACCGGCCCAACGCTGATGAGTCTTCTGAAGGTATGTGCTTTTTTTGAAATGCTTCGACATCACGTCAAATAAAAAACGAGAACGCGAATCGATTGGTTATCAATTTGATAATTGATCGCAGGATGCATTTCGTACGTGGAAAAGACCTCGTAGCGAACGAGACGTCACGCGATCTGAATCACGGTAGAATGTACTTTCTCCGTTTTCTCATTAGGCTTCAATGTATTATTGTGCGAAAAATGCAGGAAGTTCGTAACCACGTGCCGTATCGGAATTGCTAATTCGGAAATGATCGGACGCTTTGGATTTAATAACTCGTGAAATCCTGTTTGAGTAGATCGCGTCGTTTTTAGCTTGAGTTAACATCGGGCGTATCAGATTTTGGTACATGTTGAGGTACAAATTAATACGAATTGTGATACTCCGAATTACTTTTCATTGCTGAGTGTGTAAATATAAGTATAATATATCATCATACTAATTGTGCCTATTATTTATACTAATATACATATTGGTTATAAAAACTGGAATTTTTTCTTCGCATTCTACATATGCTGTATATAAAATACTAATAGTTTAATTAACAGTCATTCATGTGAACATAACAACTTATTATTAATTAGCTTTTTACGATCGTGCTCGGAAAATTCAAATCTCTTATTGTTCATGTTTTTCGACTATCCATAATCGAAATCGAAACAAAAACACGCGTGCTAATTCAGACAAATCGTCATCTCGAGTACGCCAGAAAAGATCGCCGAGAAAAAAAATCAGCAACGACTAATACGACTAAACAATGCAAGCAGCTCATTAATACCACCCGCATGTCGTCATTAAAAAAATGTGGAAGGAACTGGATTGTTTCTGCAAAAAAAAATCTCGTGCGAGAAGTCCCCGCACGCGTCGAATTAACCAAGCATGGCCCGTCAGTTTAACGTCTCCCAAGCCTCCGATTAACACAAGGAAACTGGATTTGAGGTTACAGTCGAATTTCGAGACTTGTCTAGCGGAAGGAGACGGACGTTCACTACTTGTCGGTGGGGAGCGACCGAGTATATTGTATACAGTTGGGAATTTTCTGAAGATTCAATTTTTTCACGTTGTAGTTCGTCTTGAAATCGATGCTAAGTCAATAAACACGTATACATTACATTATACTGTGAAAATGAGGTCATTTGCTATTTTATTAAGATTTTAAAAGTGACTTGAATAGTTGTCAAATTCATTACGAAGTATATCATAACAGTAAAATATGAGTTATTATTATGAAATTGTAGCATAATGATGTTTTTCTCAACTGATTACAACTGAAGTTGAAAAAAATTGATGAAAAACTAAATTATTTGAAATTTCGCCAGAAGTTATATTTGAGATGGAAAAATGTAGATATGAGAATTAAATTCAAAAATTCCGAAGTTTTGAATCTTCAAAATCGAACATCTATATTTTTCAATTTGGAATTTAAACTGTTTCTTCTGGAGTTTGAAACGTAAAATCTCAAACTATAATGAAAACGTTTTGACTTATAAATTTGAAACCCAAATTCGAAGGTATCTGATATACAACAATTTTAAAATTTCTATTTCAAGTCGAAAACTTGAAAAATAAGAAACTGAATAAAAATTATAAAACACAGTTTATGTACACATGGAAATTTTCGAGAGTCAGAGATATTTAAACTGAAGAAGTAAATTACTGAATATTTTTGAAATCCGAAGATTAAACATGACAGGAAAAAAATATACTGCTCAGTGTTCATAAAACATCCAACAACCAAAATTTCAAGATTTCCAGTTTAACTTCAAATAAAATAATGCAAAATAAAAAGACAGATCCAATTACTCAAGATCAATTAATGCCCATTGTATGGTCAATTTAAATTAAATACGTAAAATCGCGAAATTTTTAAACTCTGGTCCAAAAATGTGACAAATTTTCGAATTCCTGAATGCAAGTTGAAACACCTGCAAATTTACACCGAAATCATGACAAATTCAAAAATTCGTGAATTTTGCAATCAAAATAGAAAAACATGAATGAATGAATTCAAAGATTTTCAAATCTGAATACGTATGCTCATAAAACATTCAACAACCCAAAATTTCAAATTTTCTAATCAAACATCGAACAAGAAAATACAAATTAAAACCACCTATTCAATGACTCATAACCAATTCACTTCAATTCCGTAATCATTCTGATTCCTCCAAAACTGCCGTAAATATTCATCCAAAAACTTCGACGATCAACAACCACGACTCAAAAAATCTACACCCTCCAAAAATTACAAACCAAAACACCAAAATCCCCAAAATTCAAATGAAATATTCCTTCAAATATAAAAACAGCACAAACACCGACAAACCATAAAACCCTCCATCCCTGACTCATACCAGACAAGTAGTGAAAAAAGTCCAACCTAGACAAATCGTGAGAGGACACATCCTGAACCTGGACTGTACGTTTATAGAAAGCGACGAGTCCAAGCCTTTCGAGGCAGATCACTCTCACTTGGCAGCCCTCGAAGAGAGCTTCGGCGGTCCCCAGAAGGGCCCGATCACCATCGAGAGCTTGCTCAGCTACTCCAACGAACTCCCCCGCAAGGAACCACCCCCCAATTTCGCCGCTGAAAGCGCCGACAATCAGTACAACTACAATCTGTCTCCGTACCCCCAAAACCTGAACCACGACTCCACGAGGAACCTGCTGGACCACATTCTGCAGCAGATGCACTTCGCGCCCAACGACTACCAACAGAACAACGAGAACCTCCAAGGTCAACCGATCTTTACGAGCTACGGAAACTCCGGGAATTACCAGTCGGAAACCGGGATTCAACCGCCTAGGCTGCCGCTGCTGCCGCACCTGAATCCTGACGACCTGACGAAAGCTCAAAAACCTGGTTCGCCCTCGCAGAATTCCCTGATCCACGTGGAGCAATCAGGTTACAATTTTCCGAGCAGCCTGAACACTTACAGAGATCACAGGATGAGTCCTCCTTCATCTTCGAACTTTGACATTCAAGCTTCGGTGGATATAACTCCCGGGGAGTGGAGAAACGGGAAGTTTCTCGGGTTATGAGGGAATCGACACCAGGTAAATTATTGAGAGCTGGCGAGCATTTTTCAGCGAGCAAGTTTGGGCTGGAGTAAGACGAAATAGTTAGGGTTGGAGATTAGTTTGCGTTGATGAGAATGTTTGGTTACTTCAGTTGGAGTTCAAGAGCGAGTACTAAGGGATGTTTGTTTTGAATTCCTTGCAGTGTTATCAAGGCGATTTAGATGTTGGCATCGAAAATTAGATGACTGTGAGGGAAAGCGGGCAATTTTCCGGGGAGAAGAGGATGAAACTTGGATTCTTTTTTACTTTTCAGGACCTTAGTTTTGGAAATGACAAATTTTGAAATTTCCATATTGAAATACTGCGATTTTCAATTTTTCTCGTGAAGTGTAAATTTATGAAAATCAACGATCATTTAATTGTCTACAATTTCGAAAATCATCAAACATTTTGCGAACATGTGAAGTTTCATATTTAATACAGGAACCTCCCATTATCGATAGGCTTCTTCGGAAAAAAATCACAAACGAAAAACTTCCCTGTTTCTCTCATACACTTTTCAAAAGTTTATAAAATTTTACGAGTTCTTCTCAAGGGCCAAAAATAACTCAATGATCGTCTAATTTCCAATATTCATATCTCGACTCACTTTGATATACAATTATTACGCATCCAAGACCCCGAAAAACCTTTGCAAATATTCTCCACTGTCAAATCCTTTTCATCCTGTTTCCGGCGACTTCTACAATTCTTTCTTATTCATTGGAGCAAATTCACAACGTCGCAACGTTTCCGCCCGAATATTATTACGTCTCACGATTCTCGCGAATATGTTATGCATAATTTACATACGTCGCTCACGTGCCCGGGATATTCGGTGCTGGAAACGTTTCCGGGAGTTATTAAATGCGGAGGAGATAGCGGAGCAATATTGTAAAGTCGGGAGCTTTTATTTTTTCTTTTGTACGCTCGATCAGATGAAAGATATTGATTGCCAGAACGGAGCTGTCGGGTGGAAACGAACGAAATTCAAGACAATTGTTTTGTTAAAGTTGCTTGATGGAAATTTTCGAGATCAAAGTAAATAAATGAGATTTTAATCAGCGCTTTGTATGCCCTTTGGTTAGTACTGGATTTTAATTCCGTGTTTTTGCAAGATCCGAGTTTTCGCAGGATTGATTAAAAATGAAACTTTGATGACAGGGAAAAGTTGGGCATTGGCAAAAAACTTGCATGTTGCGAGCTTTTAAATTAATTAATGGTGAAGTTACTTTTACTTGATGTTTCATCATCGAAGCTTTATTAATGTGCGTACATATTTCTTTAATCTTTTTTTTTAGTTTATCCTGTGAAAGCTGGTGAAGGATTTCGTAGATTCATTTGGCATGAAATTATCTGGTTCAGATGAGAAAAATAAAGGTACATTCCAGCTACATAGGAAAAACTTTTTGCATGCTCGATTCATGAGACAGAATGATTCGTCGCGATGTTTGACTATAATAAACTTATTAACTGAGCCGAAAAATCGTGAAATCAACACACTGAAAAACCTCGTATGCCAGATTTCTCTAGTTAGACAGTTCGTTAAAATTATTTGTCGAACAATGAGAGGAATATTCGTGATACATGGGTATGACTTCGTTCATTGTGCAAAAACACAAATATTCCGGGCACGTTCGTTTATTTGCATTGTTCGCACGAAAAACTTGAGATATATAGCGCGAGTGAGAATTCTTTTTTGAGTAGAAAAAGAAGCTCTACGACATCTGGTTGATTTTTTTATTTGCCTTGTGTTTTTGATTGAAGGAATATATAATTCCAAAGAATTTCTGAAATTTTCTTCTGAATTTTGGAATTTTGGTCCTCATGTGTGATTTTGACATATCAATTCTTATCTTTTTTCAACGCAAATTTGAACATTTATAATTGTTTGTATCAAGCGTCAAGATTGTAGAGTTTTATTGATGTTTAGTATTTCGAATTTCAAAATTATGGGTTTTAATATTTGAAATTTTCAAATTTCAACTATTCAACACTCAATACTGTGAAAGTTCCGAGTTTGTATATAATTTTTCCTTTAATTAGACGCAGATTCAAAAATTCGAAAAATTCTAGAGTTCTGGAATTCGAAAATTAAAACAATTTGTAAATTGGGGAATATATTTAAAAAATAGTATTCTCGAATGTTGTGATTTCCAAGTAATTATTTCTTATTCAGTATTTTCTTTCACGGTTTTGAAATCATCAATCTCAAAAATTTATCAATTTGTCAAGAAAATGCGGCAAAGTGAACAAACTGACGTCTGCTAACTGCAAAAAGTTTATCCCAGTATAACGTAACATATGATTTTTCACCGTGACTTTCAAATCCAAGAAAGTTTGAATTACATTACGATGGCTCCGAGAAACCTTATCTGAACCCACACGAGCCCTTTCCAAACTATTTTATGATGAATTTTGAATAATTTCGACAAAGTTCTGCATTCAGCACGAACCAAGACGAAGTTACTCAGAAATTCCGAATCTAATTTTTCCGACATGGAAATAACGAATTCTGAAACATTTCGGCATTTTTTGAATTTTTTTAACTCCGAAAAATATTTTTTGATTCATAAGAATATTTTAGATAGAATTCGAAATAATTTTAGGAAAACCAATTTTCTTAAACAAATGAAATTCAGTTAAAAATAAATTAGGAGATTCAATTTTTGAAAACAATACAAAGTTGGTTCAAATCCATAGTATTCATATCATTTATGAGGAATGTATGCATTTATCTATAATATTTCCCTATTTATAATTAATGCGTGAAATATGTTCTATTTTTTATCATCATTGAATTTTATCTATTCTAAATTATGAGCGATAAATCTGTTTCCTGATGAGTTTTAAAAATTATTCAGAAATTTGGAATAACTCGTACATTCGGACGAAATTTGTCAAAAATTGAAAAATTTTAAGAAACTCACTTTAAATCCAAAAAAAAGGAAAATCATTCGATAATTCGAATCTTTGAAAAGCTTGCAACGAACTCATCAAAAACAGAAATTGATTGATTTCCTGATTTATGAAGATTTGGAAGATTTTCCATGTGAAGGATGAGATCGTTGAAAAATGTAAACCAATGTGTAAATTCATCGCCCGTCTGTCGATCGTAATTGTATTACAATTACCGCGAATGCGTTTGCGGTTAAAATGAGCAGGCAAATGCTCTTTGCGATTGACGCTTCTCTATAATAAGTTATTATATTCTTCCGCCGTTCAGTACTGTTTACGCAGCCTTCACTTTCTTCGGGCTTTCGCTCGCAGAACTTACTTTTTTCGGAAACATGTTTTTCTTTCAAATACATAGAATTGAAAGTCACTGTCTCAATTTCTCGTGACTGTTGAAAATAGGTATCCTGATGGATATCATGCAAAGTCATTGTATCACCGTTAATTCCAAAGTGATGGAAATTAGGCGAAAACTTGATACTCTCGAATTATTTAATTAGAGATTATAAACACGAAAAAAGGTTTAATGAAATTCTAAATACTTGAGAAAAGTCTAGAAAGATCAAAAAACATGAATAAGGAACTAATTTTCAAGTATCATTAATTCGATATATTAACGAAGACTCTGAAAGATCATTAATTTTGAGAATCTTGGATCATTTTTCGTAATTATTCTAAATTCTCGAAAATGGTTCGAAAAAATGTGAAGTTTAAAAAAAAATGGAAATGATTCGTGATTTTCAGCAGTTATTGTGAATTTATGAAGAGTTTCAAAAAATCTCGAAATTATGGATAATCAATAATAAATAAATGAATAACAATTCATATATTTTTGCCATTTTGTATAAATTTTATAAATTTCTCAATGTTTGTTATTTTTTTTGAAAAGATTTGAAAAACTTCGGTAGAATTATTGGCAAACATTTTTCATTGAAATAAAGCTCCTGATTTTGGAAAAAAAGTTGATAGTTAACGAAAAATCCCGTTAAGTGCAATTGCTTACAATATCAAAGAATCGAGAAAAATCCTTAGAAATACTCCAAAATTTTTCCGTCGTGTTCGAAAATCAAATCAGAATATTGAAGAGTTAAAAAAAATAAAATATAATTTCCTGATAATCATCTTAAATTTTCAAACACTCAGAACTTTTCCAAAATCCTGGATAATTTCAAAAAAAATCATAAAATCAGTGGAAACTATCAATTCCTCGCTAATTTTCTTTTCAATACCACTAGATTTCTATAAAATTCATTAATTTTACGAAATTCGTTCATCACGTCATTCATGACGCATCATCATCCATAATCAAAAAATTTTCAATTCCCTCAAAAATCACTCCAGTCCATCCCTTTCTCTTCAACTTCACTACCAACAACAAAAAATCCAATTTATCTCACCCATAACAGAACAGATGTCCGAATCTTCCCGAAAAAAACTTGGCACATAACTTCTCATTTCCGATCGTACCATTTATTTCTGTCCTCCTCCTGCCAAAAGTGAAAACTTCCGAATAGAATTGTCTCTCGTGACAATGAATGAGTCATTTTCAAACCGACGAAATTTAGCACAAAGTCGCTCAGGAAGTGTGTAGGCACCGGAATTCGTCGTAATGGAGAACGGTGTTGCTTTTTATCCTCGCGGACAATTTAGAACACGAACGAAAATTCGCTGCCAACAAAGAGAAACTTGCCCGCTCCCAAATGGGTTTCCCTTTCCCGCAAAAAATGCGGGAAAAGCAACGAACGTGAATTACGCCTTGCGATTTTACTGTACATCGCTCTTTTTTATGCATTACAGTGTTCTACGTGTACTTTTACCCACGAGAGTCGAAAAACCGGAAGACAAAAGCACCGTTGAGAATCACCTTCAAGCACTGACTGCTGAAAAGCCGAAACTCGACTGACGGAAAATCCGAATTATTTCGACGCGTGGAAACAATTCGAGATGATCTTAAGATCGTCGATGATTTTTTAAGTTATGATACCAAATGATAAATGAGCCTCAAGTAGCCGCAGGAATGTATAAAGTCGAATTAGCGATTTTTTGAGCGTAGTACGTAAGTAGTTTCGTATTTCTCGCAGTGCAGGATTTACAGGGACAACATGGGCGGCAAATTTTGTAGTTCACACAGGTTTTGAATACAGATCTAGAAACTGAAGGGATTTTGGATGCCGATGGAGTATCACCGAATTTTAGGAAGTTTCCCGCTCGTAAAATTGGGAAAAGAGAAATTTGTTCATTTTGGATTCTGGGAGTATCATATTTCGATATTTTTCTCCAGATTTTGAAGATGAAACACTGTTACTTGTTTGTCAAATTCTGAGTTCCAACATTCGAAAATGTGACAATCGCACCGTTAAAAACAGAAGATTAATTTTTACCGCTGCCCTTGGGTGACACCGCTGCGAATCCGGCACTGATTTGTTGTTAAACAAAGGTTGTATAAACATTGTAAAGAGCATGAAAATTGCGCGACGTTAGTTCTTGGAATGAAAGGAAGGGAAAAAGTGCGAAGGGAGCGAGCAGTGATGTAAAGAGGTCAAAATGAACTGCGAACAATAAATCTCTCAACCCTCCCACGAACGTGCCGTGTACCCCTGTTACCGGCTGGAGAAATATTGCTCAAAAAACATACAAGCCGTCAGAATATCAAAATACGGAGAATTTATACTACTTTGGTTCAAGTATACACTCGGGAATCGCGGATGAATCGATAGTTTTTCCGCGAGTGGAAATGGTACATTCCGCAACTAGTGGAAAATTATTTTTCAACGAATGTAAGTTGGAAAATTCTAATTTCAGTAGTTGCGAACTTTATTTAATTTCAAAAGGTTGGAAAGTGCGTTGAAAAAATGACAATAATGGAAGAAGTTCGTAATTCTTTCTAAGTTTACCACAGTTGAGCGTTGATTTTGAAAGGAGTAGTTGCAGTTTGTGATGGATTTGATTTGTTTGAGGTGTAATCGTGTTAAATGGAAAACGGATATTTGTTCGTTCGGAGATGTAGTGTAACAGGAGAAATAATAATTATGCTGATGTTTTGGAATATTTATTGGGAGTTTTCTTTTTTTATTTAAAAAATCATCATTTTTTGATGATTTCTTGTCAATTTCAACTAATGGTTATTTGAGACTATTTTAGTGTAGATTTTTTGGTCCTTAGAATTGGAAATATACTGATTGATTATCATCTTTTTCACTTCGAAGACATCTTTTAAAAATGGGCCAACGTTTGCTTTTTTTTAATGATAACGGTATTTACACACGATTAGCAACTGAAAATGCGTCCCCAATTTTTAAAAAGCATCGCTTGAATACAAAAGATCGTATGTTTTGAGTCGATCTTTTCTAAAAGTGGGATATCGTTTCCAGAAACGTAATGGACGATCGTCTCATTGAAAAACAACAATATAGAAATTCTAAATTAGAAAATATTGAGAACATGCACTGAACACTGTCGAAACGAAATACATGATACAAGAATCTGTTCCAAAATTTTGTTATCGCTTGTGCATATCACGTAGACAAATTCCTTAACGTAAAAAGGTATTTCGTGGAAACATACCATTACTCTCCAATTTTCGATTCACCCATTCTTCTACAAAACATGTTTTCCACTCTTATGCACATTTCCTGTTGCCAAAAGTTGATAAACTCAGATCGTTCGCGAACGAGTTACCGAGGACGTAGAAATACTCGACCCTCTCGGCGATATTGAACTTTCTCCACCCTTCCTGGACATATTTGGGAATTTCCGATAAATACCGGAAGTCGAAACAGTGCACACATGTGGGCGTATGCTGAGACAAAATTGAGTATCGTCACTTTACTGCGCATTCTATGTTTCATTACATATTTGTTCAGAATTACGTTTGACTAGAGCACCTGAAAAACTAGATGACTGGGAAAAAATAATGAGTTCGGTATCGTTAACCAACCATTTACGGAGGATGGAAAAGTTGACTGGTTTATATTTATGAAATTTTCAAGTTTCAACGTTTTTTCTAAAAAGCTTTTGAAAGCTTTAATTTTCAGTAGGAAAATGGGAGAATTCAGAGGGTGCATTTTTTGACGACATCTTTTTTTGTATTATCGAAGAATTTCGAAGTATTTATGAATCATCTAGGATCATTATGTTGATCAAAAACATCGTGTCAAAATGAATTCGTCCGAATTCATTTTCATCTGCCCACGTCCTTCGTAAAATGCAAGTGAAAAACTTCTGAGATCAATACTTTAATGCACTTCTACATAATTTAATAGGGGGAGGAAAATGGAACTCGATATTGATATTACGGGAGATCGTGCAAACAAAATTTCCTTCGAGCGTCTTGTGTCTATATTCATTGAGAAGATACACATAATTACTCTGGTGCTATGATCGGATGTCTTATTGATAACGCACACTAAATAATAATTTTTTAACACTTGATGTTCGGAGAAAAAAGAATGCAGAAAATGACAATGAAAAATTTTGATCGAATTTCAAAATGGGTCGAAAATATTTTTTACTCCAAAAAGTTCGTTTTAATTCATCAATTACGTAAGGCAAGCGTTTTGGCTTATTTTACAAACCCTCAAAAATAACAACTTAAACTTTCCGAAAATTCGGAAAATTTGTCAAATATTTCGTAAATCTTTCCGTAACCTGATGAAATATACAAATTTTGTATGAATTATTGAAAATCTTGAGAAATGCTCGAGATACGTGAAAATTTGTCAGAATTCCAAGTTATTAGTTAGTTTTATCATTTTTTATTGCTGAAATTTATTTTTTTCAACTTATTAAAAAGTTAAAAATTTAATACAAAGTTTTCGACTCATTGTTGTGCGAATTACTGAAGGATTTTAATTGAAGATTCTTTTAATTTCCTTTGAAAGAACTTTTAGTTTACTCCTTCGACGTTTTTCTCTTTTTTAGTCTTTTTACATCCCGGTCTATTCAATTCCAAGGCAATAAGTTTCCTTATCCAGAAGAATGTAAACACATTTCCCCTTCGCTGGCTGGTATCTAATGAAACTCGCCATTGTAAAATATTACGATCATGAAATTTAGATGAAACTGTGGACTCCAAGTATACTTACTTACTAGGTTCGTGAGTAAAAAAACCAAGCTTCGAAAGTAACGCGAAAAAAATAGGTTGATAAAAATAAAGTGAAATACAAAAAAACCTTTGCAAAATTTTAGGTTCTTTCAGAAAACTGTAAGAATCTTAAGATTCTGATCAGTAAATTTTTTTAATAAATTCGAAGAGCAATTATAAAATGACAGTAACTTTTGAAATTAACGAATCCGATCAAATACTTCGAAAATCGACCAACTGAAACATTTTCAATATAAAGTTAGAGATTAAGTCAAAAATTTGTTATCAGGAAAATTTAAAAATGCTTAAAAATGACGAAGTCTTGAATCGAAATGAAAAAAAAGACCTATTTAAATAGAAAATACGTCTAACAATTTTAAAAACGCTTCTATCCGGAATTTTGAAAAAATCCTGATTTTCAAAATCTTTCGAAAAGTGGATTATTTACTTCAGATTTAAAACTCCAGCACACGAAAATTCTCTCTCAACCTTTTCTGAAATGAATTTTCATAAAATCGAATTCAAAATTTCCAGATCGCTTGACTTTCCCACGTTCAAGGTGAATAGCTACGTATGATTGCCCAGGATATTACAGAACATTAGCATTGTCGATAATTGTTATTGCATTCCCCATTATTTCACTTCCGCGAAATTAACACCGTAGAAACTCAATGCAAGCACTTATTTCTCTAAAAAAAAAAAAAGTAAGAATCCATTATGGTTCTTATTAAGCAAATGTCTTGTGCGCTGTTAATCTCAGAACATATCCACGACAGTGTCGGGGCAAAAACATTTTCTCTTGAAGCGGAGGTAATTTACTTTTTCATTGCCAAGTTCCCAGAAGATGCATGTCTTTGAAAAAAGAAAAATAAAATCAATGCAAAAAAGAGAGGAGGGTGTTTTTTGTACCGTTTCCTTTTTCAATTTCATTTGCGTGAGACTGTAAATTTTATCGTAGGTAGTTCAAATTTTTATATCAATTTTATGGCTACGTGTATGAAGAATCATTTCCCATGAATGTCTTAAATTGGACGAGAATCATCATTTGATGAAAAATAAGGAAGCAGAAGTTAGTCTGATAACACTGTATTACGTGACGAAAACTTTGAAACAACATTTCAAAATTTTATCAAACTTATGCGAATTTCTACACATTTTCCGATTACTGGAAGAATTGTCTAAATTACGAAATAATTTGAAACATCAAAATTTTGAAAAAACTAAAAATCACAGAAAAACTGAAAATACCTAATAAAAGGCTGGCTAATAACTGCACTGCATAGATTAAATCTCGAAAAACTTCCTATAAAATAAAGTTTCATGAAAACTTTTACCGTGACCTGCTTACCACTTCATCTGTTCCTCTTGTCATTTGTGTTATCGATCGCTCTGAAAATGCGCCTTAAACATTTTCCTTGACGCTTCATTCTTATCAGTTCTATGGGACTGTCCTGGATCACGTCATTCTCAGTTCAATTATCTCGCTCGGAGGAATGCTTTAGTTCAAAAAACCGTGGATGAAGAGAGGATAAAATATTAATTAAGTCGAAAAAGCCCAGGAATAATTAATTTCTTGCATTTATTACTCTTTTACTCTGCTCTAATTCAATGTACGCGATAAAATTTCTGACATAATTGAAGCTACAGGTTTTTTCGATCAAATGAGAGAAAATGACGATCGTATAAAACCATCATGTACTTAATGGTGACAGCAAGGAAAAGGATCTTCGACTTTCTTTTTGCCTGGCACATGAAACACTCGCATTAGAACAATCATATATCACTAATACGATACAATCAGTTGTGGTCGAAGAATAATTTTTTAGCATAATATCTACACTGGTTGAGCTAACGATGTGTGCGGAAATTTCACTATCTTTCTAGTGTATGCTAACTATGCCAACATCGTGATTTTTTCAAAGAAACTCTTGCTTTGATGGAATTTGAGAATTTTTGATGTATAGGGAGAATTCAAAGCATGAAAATTTAAATTTTTGAACCAGTTTGTGATTATTGAATGAAGTATTTCCGATGATGTGATTTTTTTTAGAAGATTTGCGTCCATAAAAAGTGAATTTCTTGTTTGATCCGAATTTGTTTTCTAGGTGAAAGCATTCAATCTGAACGTAACACTTACTGAGAAAAGTATTTGTGATAGAGAAAGCAATTACTAGAAATGACGAAAAAAACTGCTGGAAAAACTTCCAGCATGGAATCAAAATTCGTCACGGTGAAAAAATTATGTAAAAAATGACGCATTTTGGAAATAGAATTGAATTTTCAAAAATAGAAGGTCCGAAGGTATTGTAGAGACTTTTTCGATGTTTAATTTAACTATTTCGATTTTTTATCAAACGTGTAGTGAATTTCAAAAAATTCAGAATAATTCATAATTTTGAAAGAAATCTTTAAAGTTTCAAAAATAACTTCGAATTTCTTGAAATCACAAAATTTCTGGGACATTTTGGCACTGGTGGAAATTTATACAACATTTCAGTCACTTTTCGGAAATTACAATAAAAATTGAAACATAACAAAGGAATGTCCAAAACTTTAGAATCTTCATCATCTCTATCAGAAGTTTTCCAGAATTCGAAAATTGAAAATGAATATGTAAAAAGAAATATTTATAATTCACTGAAATTTATCGAAATGTCAAAATTATAATAGATTCAATTAATATCTTCGAAAGTTTATGATCAATTATAATTTCTGAATATTCTATCAAATCATTTAATTTAGGAATTTTTTTAAACTTCTAATAATGATATAAATTTATAAATCTTCCTGATAATCAGTGCTAAACCAGCCAGAAAAAATCGAAAAATTCTAAATCCAGGCTTAATCATCCACTTGGGAAGACGAAAAAAATTGATAACATTCGATAGAACTTCAGTAGTTATTATAACAACGAAAAAAGCTCTTAAAACACCTCGTAATACTACCAGTTACCTCCGAAACTTCGCAGACTCGAGCATTGAGAATTATCGAACGGAAACTTTATTTTAGGTCAACTCCGGGTTAATTTCATGTCTCGAGTGTCTGGTAATTTTCGGGCAAAAGTTACATGACGTACTTTTTTCTGTGTGCAAGAGCATGGTAAAAGCCGAGTAATTAACCTAATAAAAGTGCAATATACTCGTCATCGTAAAATCACGGAAAGTATGTTTCCAAGTATCTATTACGAAAAATTATTACCAGGTCATAAAAGTCTAAAAAAGCACAGCTGTTTTAAAATTCAAGTCATCTAGACTCCGGAAAATTGATGATTTTTTCGGGTCATATCTTTTTAGTACGAGTCATTTCGATGTTTCGTGACAATGCAAATTTATACCGTTTCACAGATTAGCCTAAAATATGAGTCGAATGGTTTTTTTTGCTTTTTGAAAGTAGTTAGGATTTGTAATTTTATGATTTGGACAGGAATCATTCATAATCGAAATTGCATAAACGCGAAGGTTTTTAAAAATTTTTGAACCTTAAAAATGCATGAGTATTGTTTATGATTTTTCTATATTTTTTAATATTTTTCAGAGTTTCAACAATTTCCCTACATGTTTTTTTTACGTGTCAAAAATTTGGAGATAAGAAAATTAAAAAATTACAGTAAGAAATAAATCATTCAAATATAAAAGTTCTGAAATGTGAAAAATTTGATTCAAAAAATCACAGTTTTTAATATTTTGCTATGAATATTCTGAAATTCGCCATTTATCAAACTTCGCCCCCAAACATCCGAAAAAATCTAATTTGAAGATAAAAACAGAAGAATTTATGTACTCGAAAATGCAAAAATGAAAATGATGATCAATTTTTATAGGATTCTGATCTGAAAAACGCAGAATTTCAATATTTTGCCACGAAAATCCCCAAATTCGTCATTTATCGAACTTTGTCCGAAAAAATCGAGAATTAGAAGATCGATTATTCTTCTCCTTCCTGGTTCAACTCATTGGCTCGTTCTATGTAGCGCTGGAAGACAGATAATTTGCATATAAGTTAAAGACAACATCTCAATGACTCAAGTGTCTCGCGACAGAAACAAGTGGCTTCCACGCATGTAGGAAGTGAGGTAGGAGAAAAGGCGACGAACTTCGAAGATGCACGCGTTCACCAGTGGAGAGTATAAATGAAGGACAATGACCTAATTGCGCGCAGAACGGCTAGTGCTTCCTTCATGGCCAATCGCCGCGGATAGACGAAAAATCAGACTAACTCGAAAACCCGGGTCTCGTTATACTTTCACGCGATATCCGAGTTCCGTTTCATCCGGTGTTTTCCCGTCCAAGTGGAATAATGAAGGTACGTGGCGACATTTTAGGGTCTTTTTTGGTCATTTTTCGAAGATTGTGCATCTAGTTCGTAACTGATTCCGAAAATATTTATGCAAGTCATCATTTTTGTATAGTTTTCCAGGTTTTACGAAATTTTGTTCCGTCGAAAAAATCGTTTTTTGAACTTGGCATTTTTTTTTTTTTTTTTTTTTTTTTTTTTTTTTTTTTTTTTTTTTTTTTTTTTTTTTTTTTTTTTTTTTTTTTTTTTTTTTTTTTTTTTTTTTTT
>JAPYZK010001201.1:0-19290 GCA_030522785.1 Platygaster equestris | reverse complement strand
TTTGGAAATTCCCGAAACTTATTAATTTTCCGAATTGTACAAAATTCCGGAATTCCTAAACTTCCAGAAATTGAAAACTTCGAAAATTTCCGAAGCTTTGCGAATATCATATCTTCATAATTTTTGAAAATTAAACTTACAACATTCCAAAACTTCACGATTCGAAAACTTGTGAAGTCTTCAAATCTATTGAAAACTCCTAAATTTCGAATTTTCCAAGCTTCTAAGCTCCAAAACTTCGAAATGTTTCGAAATTTATTAAAATAATAATAAAATAATTCTGTATTTTACACATTTTACAAAACTTCAAAATACTAATCTCCAGAATTTGAAAAATTCCGAAATTTCCGAAACCTTAAAAATTTGAGATCTTTATTATTCTTCGTCAAAATTAAACATCTAATATTCCAAAACTTCACGACCCGGAAACTTCTAAAATTTTCAAAACTGTTAAAAACTTTCAAACTTTGAAATCTCGAAACTTCAAACATTTCAAAATTTTGAGCTCTAAAACTTTGAAATGTTCCGAAACTTCTGAATTTTCCAAATTCTACAACACTTGAAAATACCAAAACCTCCAGAAATAAAAAAATTCCGAAATTATTGAAACTTTTGAAATTTCACAAGTATGTAACTCTTGAAAATTGAACTAATTCTAACATTCCATAACTTGACGACTCAGAAACTTCTAAAATTTCCGAAAATATTTGAAAATTCCGAACATTAAAACTTTAAGATCTCAAAACTTCAAACGTTTCGAAATTTTAAGCTCTAGGGGAGACCGGGGCTGGTTGGCCAACTTTTCACCCACGAATTTTTCATGACTTTTCTTTTGGAGCGAATAAAAATTCGATTCCACTATGTCAAAGTTCATATTCTCGGCTTATACTATGAATTTTTTCATGCATTCATATTAATTTTTGGAAAAATTACGAATATTTTCACAGTGACGTGACGAATTGGCCAACCTGCCCCGAGCACGGGGCAGATTGGCCAATTTGAAAAAAAAATCGTATAAAATGCAACCATAAAATTATGAATCAACAAAAAAGACATCTGATTTACTTATTCATCAATTAAATGATTTTTTTAATCAAAGGTTACTGTATACAAAATAATTATCACGTTCAAAAATTTTTCGTTCCTATTACAGTGTGTAGCAATTCAAACTTCATTCACACGTTTCACCGAACTTTTTTTTTGGCTGGAGCCAAAATACCAAAATCTTCTGGATACCAAAATCTCCAGAAATCAAAAACTTACAAAACTTGGAAAATTTCAAAACTCTACAATTCTCGAAAATTAAACTTTGAACATTCTAAAACTTCACAACTTGGCAACTTCTACAATATACGAAACTATTCAAAACTTTCAAATTTTGAAAATTCCATACTTCCGAACTTTAAATCACGAAACTTTAGACATTTCGAAATTTAGAGCTTTGACACTTTAAAATGTTCCAAAATTTCCGAAACTATAAATTTTTTAAAATGTAAAACTTCAAAATCTTAAAACATCGAAAAATTCGAAATTTCAAGCTCCAAAACTGCAAAATGTTCAGACATTTCCGAAACATTTTATTTTTTCAAATTTTACAAGAATTCGACATTCTCAAATTTTTATAAAAGAAAACTTCTAACAATTCCGGAAAACTTCAGAAACTTCATAATTCTTCAAAATTGAGCTCCCAAAATTCCAAAACTTCACAACTTAAAAACTTCGAAATGTTTTTAAACCTCCAAAATTCACCTAAATTTTAGTGAAAATCAACGTAAAAATCCTGAAACTTTGAAAACTCCAAAACTACCAAGCTTAAAAACTTCAAAATTCTCTGAAACTTAGAAAATTTTAAATCTACTAAACTACAACACTCCGAAATCCTTAAAAACAATCTTTAATGACCAATTCAATTAATTTTCAATTAGATTCTCAAGCAACTAATTTCCGTCAATTTTCATTAACTTTCGAAAAGTTGATCGAAGTAAATTCAAAATTCAAAATTTATAACACTATCAAAAATTTCGTAACATTTGTCCAAAATTTTATAAAATTCCGAAAAACTTGTCTCCCTATTTTTCACAAACATATTTTCTCATATATTCTCTTTCTTAAATGTTTCGAAATATTTCGAATTTGTACAGTAAGAAAAAAATTGATATTTTGCATTTGTACATATAAAAAAAAATAAAATAAAAAAAAAATCAAGAAATATTCTTCCTCTTGAATATTTTTTTTATATTCATATTTCCCATTTTTCTTTCCATGTTTTCAAAAGATATTTATTAAAAACGTTACAAAAAAAAACAGGCCTCAAATGAACTCGTAAAATATGTATGATAAGAGAAAGATCGAGTTCCATGAAAGGCTGCATAATACATCGAGGGTCGGATTCAATCCGTCGTTGGCAACTTATCTCGATCTCGTCACTTCCGAACTATATTATTATGTCTAGGGCAATCGAAACTGTAAATAAACGCTTCGTATCAATGGCGTGAAAGCGTCGTCACCGTTGAACATTTGATTCCGAACTCAAATGCACGAAGAACTTACAACTTGGTGATCGGTCGTCATTTTCGTTAGTCTCGGTTTTTACTTCGAACTATAACGACGGGTAAAATACTTTGCTCCGCGCGCGATCGAAGGAAGTAAAATTTTTCTGGGTTAAATTGTTCGATTTACGCGAAAATTGATTATTTATTACTATTTTTGCATTTTTTTTTATTTTGATGATTTTTTCTTACACGTAAAATACGAAATTTTTATTCGCGCGCGATCGAAGACAGTGAAATTTATCGAGGTTGAGTTATTAAATTTATGTAAAAATTCATTATCCATGATTGTTTTTTTATAATTCTGTAGTACGCAGAAAATACGCAATTTTTATTCGTGTGATCAAAGAAAGTCGAATTTATTGGAGTTAAATTTTTTAACTTATGTCAAAATTGATCATACATGATTTTCAATGTCATTTTTCTCATCTTTATATTTTATTTTGATGATTTTTTATCACAAGTAATATACGAAATTTTTATTCGCGAGCGATCGAGGAAAGTCACATTTGTTTCTGCGAAAATTCATTATATATATGACTTTTTATTTCGTTACTTTTCATTCCAATTTCTCAATTGATGACTTTCATTACACGCGTGAATTACGAAATCATGATTCACGTAAAATTCTTAATTTCTAGTAAAAATGGATAAGTTATGATTTTATTCAAATTATTTTTTTTTTCATTTCGATAATTTTTCGTTACACGTAAAATACGAAATTTCGATTCGCGCGCGATCGAAGAAAGTCAAATTTATCGATGTTTAATTGTCTAATTCATATGAAAATTCATAATTAAAGACATTCTATTTTTTTTTCGTTTTTTCAGTTCGATAATTATTTTTTATTACGCTTAAAATATAATATTCTGCTTTCTTTGCGATCGAAAAAAGTCAAGTATTTGTCGGGATTGCATTGTTCAATTGATGTTAAAATTTATTTTTGTGACCTCTTATTTAATAACCTTTAATTTTTATTGCTAATTGGAGAATTTTTTATTACACGTAAAATACGAAATTTTCATTAGGGCGATCGAAAAAGTCAAATTTTTGGGCTGAATTGTTCAATTTATGTGAATATTTATCATTCATGACTTGTTATTTCATTATTTTCAATTTCAATGTTTTTATTTATTACACGTAAAATACAAAACTGAACGGCTCTATGCAATAACCGGTTGCGCGCTCAGGAAATCCCATAGCACGGCGTAAGATTCCTGAGCGCGCAACCAATTATTGCATTTACAGCCGTTTGATTTTGGTTCTGGCGCGATCAACGAAAAAGTTTCTAGGGTTGCCTGAAAAATATAAAAAATGTGAAAAATATTTATAGTTGAATAACTTCTTATAAGAAGTGGATCCTTCAATAATTGGATAATTTTTGTGCATTTTATATGTATTTATCATTTAGTTTCAGAATTTCGTACAACTTTCGAAAAATCATTACGAAGGACTTGCAGCTTGAATGCAAAGATCATTTTTTTCTAATTTACATAATTTTATCAAAATTATGAAATTATGGGCGCTTTCAACACCAAATTAAAAAATTTAAGGGATGTGAGTAGAATGAATCAATTGAATTTTGTGAAAATTTGTTCGTAAAATATACTACGAAATTAAATTTTTTCAATTTTTTTGAATGTTTCAACTTCTTCTAATCTTATATATTCTTGGTGACAATTCGAAATAATGTTAAAAATACTCATTTCTTCGGTAACTTGAACAATTTGTTAGTTTTCGAAAATTGTTGTATATCGTTTTCAAATTTCTAACAATGTTCGAATTTTCGTAAAGATTAGAAAAATTTAACAATTCCTCTAGGTTTTAGAAGAAATTTGATAAAATCTGAATGCTCGACAAAGTTGCACTTTTTTTAGATTTTTCCTGGAATTTGAAATTCAGTAAGAATTTTCAAAAAAATCGATTCTGGAAAAAATGCTAATTATTTAGGATCTGCGAATTTCTCCGAATTTCGCTAAAAATCAATACTTTGTCTCATTTTCGTGATGAAGCAAGTTATCAAAAAATTGAAATCTTTTGCTAATTAATATTCAAAATTCAGATAATTTTCAGACCATGTGAAGTTAGTTTTTGAAAAAATAATTACTCTTCCAGAAAATTTCCAGATTGTATAACAATATTTTTAAAAATTTCGAATAATGTATAAAAGTAGCTTAAAAGTTTTTCATCCATATTTGCTGTCATTTGGATAATTTTGAACAATTTGTCACAATTTCAATAAATTATTAGAAATTGATCCAAAGATACATGTTTTTGAAATAACGAAAATTTTCAATTTCGTTAATGATTTGAAAAATACGCAATATGCCCAATATTTTCAAATTACCGCAAGACTCCAAGATTTTTTACGATTTAAAAAGATGTTGAAAGTCCAAAAAATTACGAATTTCGCAAATTTTCACGTACATTGGCTTTTGTTGACAAATGTTGCAAAATTCCGCATTGAAGAATTTCAAATCGAAAAAAATTCGGAATATGTTCGTAAAATTCTGGAAATTTTCAAAATAGGAAAAAAAAGAATCATAAGAAATCCGAGAAACGTTATAATTTTGAAAAAATTACAAATTTTTTTAATTCTCGCGAAAATTGGGTTTTTTCAAACAATGCAGCAAAATATCAAATCGAATGAATTCGCAAGTTTCAAAAAAGTTTGAGATGATTCATTCAATCGATTCAAAATTCCGAAGTTGTTTAAGCTTTTTTGAACACTCGAAAAATTCTCAATGTTTGCAAAATTTTAGAAATATTTGACCATGACTATTGAAAAACCCAGAAACTGTCATACCCTATAGTCCGGGACACCACTCTGGTCGGAAAACCTGAGTGGTTTTGACTGGTTTTAACCATAGCCTAGTATATTTACAGATTAGGCTATTTATAGATATATTATATAGTATATCTATATACTAGACTCTTTCATGTATATAGATATACTAGGCTATGGTCAAAACCACTCTGGTTTTCTGACTAGAGTGGTGTTCCGGACTATAGGGTAATTTCAAACAGAATCGCAGAAGTTTCTGATTCCGTAAAAATTTCTTTACCGTGGTTCAAAAAATGTTAAAAAATTCAGAATCGAAGAAATTCGCAAATTCCAAAAATCTAAGGTTCAGAATCCATTCAGGATATTCAGAAAATTTTCCATTTTTTTACAGACTTGGAAAATTCACAAGATTCGTAAAATATTTCAAAATATTCTGAATATTCACAAAAAATCATCATCATATCCAAAATGTAATTAAAATTGTTCAAATTTCAGAAAAATCAAAAATTTTCCAAGTTCCCCGAAAATTTTATTTTCTCGCGAATTATTATAACTTTCAGTTAAAATATCAGTGTTCTTCATTTTTTATAATTTACATTTCCGGCAACACTGTTGATAATAAACAAATTCAAAATTACTGTCAAAGTCGTATATAACACCGCGAAAATTTCGGATTTTCAGGAAATTCGTGCCAAAATTTAACGTTCTTTTCGAGCTATCGGTAAGCAGAGTATAAGGCCTTATTTTTCGAAATTAACAAGGATTATGCTCCGTTTATCAATAGCGCGAAGAGTAACTATCTTCGGAAGTTCGGAAGGAGACAAGTTTTTCGGCCTATTTTTCTGTGGATGAAATCTATGAGGTACAACAGCAGTTCTCGTATTGTAGCGTAATTTTACCGAGTAAATTGAACGGTATTATGCTCCAAATATGCAGAATCGCGTTTACTAGATCTTCGAAAATTTCATTGACAAGCGTGAGAAATTTGTTCACTTAATTTGTTTATAACTTCAACAATTATGCTCTGACGAAAATATTTCAGAGGTATCTTTTTTTCGAGACATTCATTTCTCTACAAATTTGTTTACATTACTTTTTTTCCTAAAATGACAAGGAAGGAAGTTGTACTCAAAATAAGAACCCGCCTTGAGTTTTATTAATGTGAAGAATTTTTCCCCACTAATTTGTTAATAACTTCTACAATCATACATTGATGGAAAAATTTTATGAGCCTTTTTTTGTAGAGAATCTATTTTTTTACAGCTTTGTTCTCGTTACTTTTTTTGATAAAATGATAAGGAAGCCAAGGAAGTTATACGCAGAACAAAAATTTCCCTCATATTCGTTGATATGAGGAATTTTTCTACAGTGATTTGTTTATAACTTTAACAATTATGCACCAATGAAAGAATTTTATGGAACTTTCTTTGTACAGAATCTATTTTCCTACAATTTTGTTTCCATTATTTTTTTTCGTAAAATGACAAGGAAGAGAGTTATACCTAAAAAAAAAAACTCACTTCAAATTTAATCGACACGAAAGATCTATTTTTCTGTCAATTTGTTCGTAACTACAACAATTATGCGGTAGTGAAAAAATTCTCCCGAACCTCCTTTTCTACAGAAGGTGTACTTATCTACAACTTTGTTTTCGTCACTTTTTTCGTGAAATGACAAGGAAGTTATATCCAAACAAAAACTCACCTCCAATTCCATTGATGTCAAAAATTTTTTCCAGTCAATCTGTTCATAACTTCAATAATAAAGCAGGAATGAAAAATTTTTACGGGACTTTTTTCGTAAAAAATTCATTTTTCTACAAGTTTGTTCTCATTATTCTTTTTCACAAAATGACAAGAAAGGAAGTTATACCCAAAAAAACTCACCCCAAATTTCGTTGACGCGAGACAAACTTTTTCTTTTATTTGTTCATAATTTTAACAAATATGCACTAATAAAAAAATATCACAGGACCTTTTTTGGGAGGAATATATTTTTTACAACTTTTTCCCCATCACTTTTTTATAAAAAATTACTAGGAAGGGAGTTATAGCCGAAATAAAAATTTGACGTTCTATTTTGAAATGGCGGAATTTCCCGAGGGAAAAAAAAAATGCGGTGTGACAATTTTTTCAGTTCTTTCCCGGAGCAGCTACTTCAGATTAATCATTGGGTGACTTCGATGAGATTTTTCTTCAATTTTTTGTGTGGTTCGGATTTTCGGAGTCATTTTTCGTAATACAAATTGTGTTTATATTCAACAGGTGTTTTCATGTGTTTCTGGGGTGTTTTGGAGTGTTACGAAATTCATAAATGAAAGTTCCGGTTTTATAAATTGATTGGAAGTGTCTTAACGTGTTTCTTGGGGGCTCAAGTTGTTTTAATATTTTGTTGGTGTGTTGGAGGTGTTTTGATTCGTGTTGAATATTTTTTGGGTGTTCTGTCGGTGCTTGAACACTTTTCTTTCGGGTTTTTTTCGGTATTCAAGGATATTACAATAGATAGGATCTAATAATGGTCACTTCTTTTTCAGGTGTTTAGCAGTGTTTCAACAACGTTTTTTGACTATTTCGAAGTATTTCGGATTTGATAAAAGTTTTTCATTAGTGTTTTTCAATGTTCAGGTGTGTTGTGGTGTTTTTGAAGTATTTGGAAGTATTTTCAAGGTGTTTAGTATTTTCCAAAAATTATTATACAAATATCAATTTTTCTTTGAAATTTCGATATTTTGAAGTTATGAACAATTTTCAATTTGAAAATTGTTCGAGTTGTAGAATCTTGGAAAATTTTCAAATTCCGAAACTTTTCTAGTTTCAAAGAATTTTGAAGTTTTGAAGGCCACAAGTTCCGAAATTTTCAGAATTCTAAGATTTTCAAGTTTTAAAGAATTTGCATTGAATGGCAGTTAGAGAGCATAACGAAGTTTCAAGTTGTGATTCCAGCATTTCTAAAGTTTCAGAATTTTTACGAATTATCGAGTTTCATAGTTTCGAACGTTTGAAAAGGTTTGAAAATTTCGGAGGTTTCAAAAGTCTCCAAGAATTTGAAAGGTATTGAGTCTATAAATTCTGAAATTCTTGAAATTTCGGGATTTTTGAGGATTGTAAAGATTTCAGACATTTGAAAGTTTTTAAGAATGTAGACGTAATTGAGCCTTGAAATTATTGGAATTTCAGGATTTTCGAAAATTATAAGCTTTCGGAAGTTTTGAAGGCCTCGGATTTTAAAGTTTCGAAGAAATAATATGAAGTTGGAACGTTGTTGAGTTTCGTAATTTTCAAATTTTTGAAGTATTTAAGCTCGGAAGTTTCACAAATTCCGAAGTTTCGGGATTTCGAAGTTTTTGAATTCGTTATAATGTTCAAGTTTTTACGTAGTTTGAAGTTTTGGAGATGTGAAGTAGTAGAATTTCAAAGTTCTTAAAAAGTTTCGAGAAATTTGAATGTTTCAAACAATTTTCAAACAATTTTCAAATTGGGAATTTGTCGTTTAGAAAATTCAAAAGTTCTGCAGAGTTGAAAGGTTCTAAATTTTTGTATAATTTCGGAGCTTCACGAGGTATATAGGTACATATGAGGTAAATCTCTCACTTTGCGGCAATTTAAGCTTCGCAACTGCACTTTCTGTACGACTGGAATCTTACAATATTTAATAGCAATCATCAATTACTTATAACATGATCGGTAATGGTTCAACCAACTGATAAATACATATTTGAAGCCCCTCGATCATTATTTTAGAAGATAATCCAATAATTAGGGAGACGCTTACATGTCCCACTTTGTGGCAGACAAATTTTAATGTGATCCACTTTGCGTCATTCAACTTGTACGATTTTGCAGCAGATAAAATAGAGATTACGAGTTGGGTTCATACATTTGTGAATCAGGCTTTATCTCAAATCATGTATGAATTTTTCTCTTTTTAAATCATTATTTGTTGATGCCAAAATTATTTTTCATTAACAGAAATCGAGCTCACTTAACAATTAGCACATAACCCCAATGTTTTATGGAAATTATAAGGGCGAGAGACTCTTGTTTTTCTTAATAATCACTGATACATCAGTCAATGCAAATCATTAAACAAAATCAAAAAATGGAGTGAAAAGCAAGATATTTTTGCCACTTCCCACATGCAACTTTAATTTCAATTCCAATTCCAATATTATGTATATTTTTCTGGCCCTATCACAATGACCAACGTACTCAATTTGAGTACGTTTCTTCAAATTGAGTTTCTTCAAATCTTCAATCTCTCAACTTAAGTACGTTTCTCACAAATCTCTTGAGTACGAATCTTTAGAGTATTTATCATTATGATACAATTTCTGAGATTTCTTTAATTTTTGTGTGTTAGAATTTTATAATTTATACAATTTTTCTTTTTTCAAATTTTTTACAATTCCAAATAAAAATTTCTATAACTATCGAAATTTGATACAAATTTGTAGAATCTTGGAAATTTCCCAAAATTTTCATGTTTTCCAAAACTTTAGTACTATTCCACTTTTCCAGAATGTACAAAATTTCTTAAACTGGTATGATTTTGTAATGTTTGAATTATATAAAATTCGTCGTATCTTTTTAAATCATTCAGATTCATTCGTAGTATATACTATAAATGGATCTGAAAAATGTATCTGCAGTGCGTATTCGAAATGCTCCGTGTCTACGTGACCCAGTGTGCCGTTTGTTTTACATGCAGGAAGTGTTCCGGTTGAGGGTAAAGTTTTTTTATTTTTGAAGGTTTGCTACTAAATCAATTATATTTGGAATTTTTACCCATTTTTAGATTAGAATTTTTTTCGCGCTCACTGAAGTTTCATCTCATGTGTTCGAAGTAGCTTAAAGGAAGGTGTATCTAGAGGTTTTGAGAGACGATCTTCACTTTTAAGTGTTTCCAAGTATTTTTACGATGTTTTTTTTTTCATTTTTTTTAATGGTCAATCGTTTTTTCATGAATTAGAATGTTTTTAAGTGATTCTAAAAATTTGAATGATATTTCTTATATATTTGAATTATACTTTGATATTTTGAGTATATATTTGAATGATATTTCTTATCTCATTTTCGAGTTATCCGGTAGTTTTTGAGTTTTGTAGGGTTTAAAAATTGGGTTTAAAAATTAACAGTTTATATTGTAGATATAGTTTACGTTCTCCAGATCATTCACAAGTGTTTCAAAGCGATTTTATGGCGTTTTTCAGATGTTCACAGATGTTTTGGTTTTATTCTATGTCTTTTATTCAGTGTTTGATCAGTTCTTTTTTTTTGTACAGATATTCTTTCTCGTTGATGCTTAAAAGATTCAGTCTAGAGTTCAGAGAATCGTAAAATGTTGAAACTGTTCTCAGTAAGCATAATCGTGGGTTAACAGGTAAATTAATAATTGAGTTAGAATTTTCACAGCATAGATATCAATATCTTATTATGTTACCATTTTGATACTTGGAATTTTTCGCAAACTAAAAAAGTAATAATTCTCAAAATAATCTTGTATAATCTACAAGATTCTGTTTTTGGATTTTTAATAAATTTGCAAAAGCCCACATATATATTCATCAGAATCCCCAAATTTGCAAAGGTTTCTCAAAATGAGGAAGGCTGATAATTTATACGGAAATTTGCTTTACAAAATATTGCATAACCTGCAATTATGCGATGATTTGAGCTGTAATGTGTTATATTTTACGCTAAGGTCATTCGGAAGAAAAACAATAGATATCCAAAAACTAATTATACCTTGAATAAGTTAATTTAAGTTGTATTTTTTCGACTATAATTATTTCATAGGCGTCTATTAAATTCATTGTCGCTTTTGATTAACTAGTGAATTAAGCTTAAAATTAACCATTAATCATTCAATACGCAATGTATAAACAATGAACGTTGCTCAACAATTCGTTCCACTCAATTTTAAAGCAGAACGTTCAAACAATCATAAATATTTCCCGGCTTGGTGGATTTTTTTTCTTGCAAAAAACATTTTGATTGCCAAAAATTGCGTGGGTAAACCGAAAAAATCAATTAAAACCATAGAATAATGAATATATTTGTTTTAACATATTATTATATTGCACCATCATTGGAATCTTAAAGATTCTTAATTGTACGCTCGTAAAATATGAAATTTCACTAAAATAGTGACGATCATTTGAGAAACAAAAACACTTCAGTCAAACGGTCTTACAATTAGTCATTATCGAACAAAAGTTAATTCACGAACGTCTCCAGTAATAATTCAATAATACGGTTTCAATAGCTCGAGTACATTAAGCTACAATAATCCGAGGCCAACCGACAATACATGATAATTATTTCTAGAAGTTAGAGAATTTCTCACTTTATAATCAACTAACAATTATTACCAAGCTATTAATCATAATCAGCCAGCAAGTGCCTTACAAAGAGCATTTTCATAAATCCAATCAATTTATTTGTTTATTGTTGAGAATAGTTGGAAAAATTATTTTTTTCAGCCCACTAGTAGCCAGAACATTCTTTAATTGTCTCATTTGCGCTGACAAAGGAATACAAAGTATATAAACCAAGCAAATTCCCAACCGTTCGAGTATCTACTCCCGACACGACCGAAACATGACGAACCCATTTCTGCTCGTCACTTTCTTCGCAATCTGCATCACAACCGTGCAGGCATTTGAATACAGGAACATATTGGTCGCGAGAAAGTATTACGATAAAAATATAACATTAACCGTGGACATCGACAAACCTGTTTCATGGTTACGTGAAAAACTGGACAGACTCAATTTCATCACAACAGAAGCTACCGATCCATGGGTTTTCGCGAGCTGGTCCCTCGGAAATCGTATCGAACGCAATGAAGAAACCAACCTTACTATACGTTCAACAATGCAACCCAACAAGAACATGGTGGAAGTAAGAAACAAGAGCATGTTTGATTTGAAGGTCTGCAGTAAATCCTACTATTCGTGCACAAATATACAAATCGACTTGAATGGTATGGCATTAGATGATTTATACACCCTTCTAACTGACAAGGGAATTATTTCCCGAAACGACGGCAAATGTTTTGACTGGCGTTTCATCAGCGACACTGAGGATAAAGAAAAACTTGCAGCAAGGTCTGCGGATATGGACGTGCGAAATCTGTTTGCTGCAACGGCTTATCGTCTCTACAAAGTGGCCAATTTACTCTCCAGCAGAAGATCAATCGAAATGATAAATTTCTATACCTGGAATCTACAGCGTATTCGTGTCGTGAAATATACGGAGACCAAAGACCTTCTCTTGAACCCTCTGCTGGATTTGCAATATTTGCGGCAAATTTTGAGCAGCACGATTGCGTGTTCTGGTGAAGCTCAGTCGCCATTTTTACCAGCTAGTTTGGATGGCAAAGCTACTGATTGGCGAATCTTGAAGAATCGAGCTGATTTAGCTAACGTAGGATGGCACAACGATGGAACCATAAGCAACGATCTGATTGCTAGTGTCTCAGAAGAGAACATCACACCGATTACCACAGAATCGTGCATCAAAGAAGTTAACGGTGAACGAGTCCATCACATTGAATACGTCAACATCAAATCAGAGAAGACTCATTTCATTGGAAGGCGAACGGATAAATTTAGTCATAAATTCGCACCCATAAGCTTGAAAGTAGTTCCCCGTCTTGGCCATTTCGGACAAATGGCGCTGGTGATGTTACGGGACGTGAAATCAACAACAGACAATAAAGTCTTCTTTGAAAATGCTGTGATGGGCGAGAGAGGCACAGTGATTGAGATTGTTGTACAGCACGAATGTAATTATCCAATACAAGCTACGTTGAACTCGAACGACGGTTATATTTCTGAGGGTTTCGGTGCGCAAGGTCGCGCAGAGATAGTCTTCTATAATCGAAGTGGAGCTGACATTGTTTTAAAGGAGCATGTCATCGATCGCGACGATCAGGTGATCGCGAATCAGCAAAAATTGTTTGTCGAAGTGAAGGAGTTGCTGGAATGGACAGATTATATCGATTATAGAAGAACATGGTCACCACCAGGCGATGGCTGTTCTCGCAGTAGCCATCGTTGGCGTCGAAGAACAGGAGATGGTCAAAATATTCATGTGCATGAAGACACCAATAACGTTGCACGTCTGGGTAAAGGGGAATATAGAGGAACAGATCGTGATGATGTCACCAGAGTATTGAAGTATGGCAGGACGATTGGTAGAATAGAATTCAAGATTTTCAACTTTAAGAATAGCGATGTGGCAAACGAAATGATGTCTCTGTCACCTTGCTGATTTAGGTGTGTATTGTTGTTTTTCCGACTTGAAATTCGTCCGCAATGATATAATATTGTTTCATTGAACGATTAGAGAAACGTATTGAATGCGTTGATTATATGTACGAATAGTTCTGAATTTATGATGTATATTATTTGTTTGTTTCAATAAATAAAAAATGAATGTAAATGGTTGGATTAAAATTTTATTCATATCTAGATTCGAGTTTCGTAAAGCTTCGAATTTGTAAATTTCGAAGATAGATATACGTCTGGAATTTCAAAACTCAATTGAACAATAAATCAAATGAGTCATACAAATTCTTGAAAACTGTGAATTTATTATGAGAATCAGATCGTGTAAGAATGCAGATAGATATCAAAATGATATACGGCAGTGGCCGAATGGCCTCAAGAATAACTCGTCTCTTAACTTAACAAAGTGCAAAATACTCAGGTTCAGTTGGAGGCGTAGTGTTATTCAATTTCCTCACTTAATCTTGGACCACGCTGACGCATCGTCTGAAGGAGATCATGAGGTTTATTTGGGTTCTCTGTTCACGTCCACTTTATCTTTCAGTAGTCACATGAACAATATTACTAATCAGGCATACAGGATGTTAGGTTCCATACAGAGAGGTGGTTCAGAGTTTAAAGATCCTAATAACATGAAAACTGTTATTTAAATCGATGGTCAGGTCTATACTCGAAGATGCATCAATATAATTTGGACACTTCACCTAAAGACGGATAATGATTTAATGAAGGATGTTTAGCATTGATTTTTTCATAAACTTACATTTGTGTCGGGAAGGTTGCCGGGTTACTGTTTAACATTACTTATCGACTTGATTACTTCGATCATGACTATGTTCAGCTCTACCTGGCGTGGAGTCTTCAACCACTAATAACTAGACGCCAGATAAATGATTTTCCCGAGTCAAAGTATCCGAACTCCATTTCAGCCTCTTTACTACAAATGGAGATTTAATCAAGCTTAATTCAAGCCCCCGACCTCATTTTTAACCTCTTTAGCACAAGTTAAGCTTGAGTTGAGCCTGAATCGGTTTCCAACCTCATTTGATCCTTCAAAAATGTTCTTTTCAGGTTGAGCCTCTTTCAGGTCTCCGTTAATACATTTTCATGTGAAAAATTCATTGAAAAAAAAATTTGTTCAATCATTCGGTAATGTTGAATTTTCTGAGCTCGAATCACTTTTAGGATTTTATATACCAAGACAGACCCTTAGAAACAAATCAAATCGTATATATCAAATCTCCTGTTGAATTATATAATGAATAGAATATCTTGTCAGAGAAAAGAATTGGCAAAAGATCTTCACTTTGTTTGATACGTCCATTTTAAGGTCCAGGTCAGAGTTAAATAATCTTCTATTACTGAGGGGATTCAACTTACTGCTACATGGAGGCGGACTCGACAATCGGTTCTTATTATGTATCTTAATTATACTATTTCTCGTCCAATTCACAGTAATTGATATACACTTGTCGAAAAGTACTTGCTTGCAATATTATTTTACTTGGTCTGTGAAAGGGGCACACCCGTGTATAAATCTCCCAATATTATAAAAAAAATGTGCTCGCTCCCGCCGCCACGTCCGTTTTTGTCCCATTTTTTCCCGTCGAATTCTATTAATTCTTGTCGATTATCCACCAACGTGAACCAATCACGATCGATTTCCATCAGTGCCGAGCAACTAACATCACTTCTTGAATTTCCATTGATTCCCCTATCAATTCATACAATATTAATTCTCACGATTGTCATCAATTCCACTGTGCAACACCAAAAAAATGAATTCAAATTTGATAGCTGATATCGAAAGTATTGGTACTCATGAGACGATTCGCCAAGGGATTTTGTTAGGTTAGCTCGATTAAGCGAGTTATTAACAAGTAATGTTAATTTTTTTCAAATCGCAAATTTTAGCTCTTTTGAATCGTAAAAAACGAGTTATAGGTTTTTTGAGTCGAGACATCCATGTTTAGCATTATTTCATTCGAAAAATTGCAAGTTGCAAAAATAAAAACAGATCGATCAAAAGATCATTATCGTGACAAATAATCCTAGACCCTTTTCACAGCAGGTATTCTCTCGCACGGGCTAGACCTCAGTTTTTACATGTTTTCCGTGCGATGTTTCTCATTTTCTTCGAGCATGGAAAAAAATCGTACCGAACGTTGACTCTGATTCGTATCGTTTCCATGCTCGAAAAAAATGAGAATCATCGCACGGAAAACTGGTAGAAACCGAGGTCTAGTTCGTGGGAGAGAATAGCTGCTGTGAAAAGGGTCAAGGATCATTTGTCACGATAATGATTTTTTTATCGATATTTTTTTATTTTTGCAACTTGCAATTTTTCGAATGAAATGATGCTAAAAATGAATTTCTCGACTCAAAAAACCTATAATTCGTTTTTTTTACGACTCAAAAGAGCTAGAATTGACGATTTTCAAAAATTAACATTAATTGTTAATAACTCGCTTAATCGAGCTAACCTAACAAAATCCCTTGGCAAATCGTCTCATGAGTACCAATACTTCCAATATCAGCTATTAAATTCGAATTCATAATTCCAAAGTTGGATTTTATCGCACAGTGTTCTTACTGATTCCTATCGATTTCCAATGACTCCTCATTAACTCCTATCAATTTCCATTGATCCTAACCGATGCTCATCAGTTCTCATCAGATTCCGTTGATTTTTGCAAATTTACGATGATTTCCCGTTAATTCCTATTAATTCCTAATAGGAACTATACATTTCGCTCGGACAAAACGTTTGCACAAACGTTCAGAGGGATTCATCAGTCGAAATTATTTGGTTCGTCGAAAAAACATGAAAAACTGAATGGGGGTTGGCGTGCAGTGCGCGAAAGGAGCAGAGACCTCTTGTGAATAAATGAATTAAATGTACGAATTGGATAACAATAATGGTACAACCAACCTCCATCCGAGAATGTGAAGAATCAAACATCAACACATGGACATTATTGATCATCATTTATTTAGAAATCTAATGTTTCGTAACTTACATACGTGTTAATAAAATTATTTGTTATTATTACATTATATAATATGTATATATTTATTATTCATCATTATTATGATTATTTTCATCATTCAGAAACAATAATTCCATCAATAACTATTTGGTGTAAACAATAGATCATTAAATGCAAAAATCAAATAACAATATCGGTACAACAAACCTCAAATGGTTATGATTTCGAATAGTTTGAAAAATTTACATAATCGCTGCGGAGAAATTCGAAGACAGAAGAATAACATACGAGTTCTTCCATATCAGATTTGCAACTTGAATTTCACTTAAGGCGACAAAGAAATCATGTTTTCTGCAGCCTGGCGATTCTTGAAAGTAAAAATCCTGAAGTATATCCTACCAACCGTCTCCCCAAACTTCGGTTCTTCGGGAACTCTCCCCGGAAAAAAAATCTCCCCTCTACCTACACGTGCCATGGTGACAGCGTCTTGGGGCACGTGAACATTCTTTCCTCCCTCTGTTTTTCGACGTCTACGTCGACGATTGCCGAAACAGTCCGTTTCTGGCGGTGACCATGTTTTTTTGCGTCCATCTTCTGGCGTCCACTCCAGCAACTCCCTCACTTCGACGAACAATTGTTGTTCATTCAAGACTGCCTGATCGGAGAGATTGATAACATGGTTCTTCAGCACCATTCTGGTCGCAGTAAGATTATAGAACACTATCACCGTGCTTTCATCACGGGTGAAAGCCTCGGAAACGTAACCCTCCTCTGAATACAACTTGGCATGAATCGGATAACCGCATTCGTGGCGCACTATGACCACGAAGGGCGTGCTATCCTCGCCAACTAGAGCGTTTTCAAAGTACAGTTTTTCGTCTGTGGTTGATTTCACTCGGTCGAACATCATCATGATTCCTTTATCATTCCAGTCAAATTTTCCGATCGACACGCTTATGGGTGCATAACTATGGACGAATTTGTTCGTCTTTCTTCCGATGAAATGTGTCTTCTTTGATTTGATGTTGACGAATTCAATGTGATGGATTTGTTCGCTGTTTATTTCTTTGATGAACGATTCTGCGGCAATCGGTGTTATTTTCTCCTCTGGGACAGTCACAACCAGATCTCTGCTGGTAGTTTCATTTTTGCGGTATGTTATATTAGCTAATGAAGCTTGATTTCTCAATACTCGCCAATCGGTCGCGTTGCCATCTAAATGAGCTGGCAAAAATGACGACTCGGGTTTTCCGGGACACGAAATCGTGCCGTTCAAAATTTGCCGCAAATATTGCAAATCCAGAAGTGGGTTGAGAAAAAAGTCCTTGGTCTCGAGATATTTGATGACTCGGATACGATGTAAATTCATGGTATAGAAATTTGCCATGTGGATGTAATTTCCGTGAAAGAGGAAATCGTCCAGTTTGTAGGAGTGATTAGAGGTTAGAGCGATCAAATTTCCCGTGTCTATATTCGCGGATTTTTCTTCTGCTTTTCGCGTATCTTCCGCGTTTATGATAAAACGCCATTCGTCACATTTGTTGTCATTTCGAGGGATGATTTCATCATTTATTAAAACAGCGTATAAATCATCTATTGTGTCGGATGAGTCGATTTGTATGGACACGCACTGGGTTAGGTTGTTGGATTTGCAAATTTTCAGATCTTTTTTGTCCCCGTTTCGGATTTTCGTAGTGTTTAGGTGTTCAGCAATTATTTGACCCGCGCAGAACGCGAAGAAAATGACGAGCAGAAATGATTGCGTCATATTTCGGCGGTTTCAAGAGCACTGCTTAGAAGATTGGGACTTTGCTTCGTTTTTATACCCTGTATTTCTTTGTCAGTGTGAATAATATAATTGAAGAATATTCTGGCTGCTAGTGAGCTGGAGACAATGGTTTTCGAAATTATTTTTTGCAATAGACGAAGAAATTGATTGGAGTGGTGAAACTGGTCCTGATAAGGCTATTATTACTGGCTTTTTGTGATTAATGGCGAAGTATTTGTAAGTTGATAAGTTGTATGAAACACAACATTTCCTAATGTTTCGAAATAATTATTAGGTATTGTCGGTTGGCCTCGGATCATTGTAGCGCAATCTAAGCGAGCTATTGAAACCGTTTTATCGAATTCTTACTGGAAACGTTCCTGAATTAACTATTGTTCGATAATGAATAATTGTGAATTCATTTGACTTCAGCCTTTTTGTTTCTTAAATGACCGTAACTGTTTTCGTAGAATGTTGCAATCCTTCAAGCGCGAAAATCGAATTATAATTATTTTAATAATGGCGCCATTCCGTATTATGTTGAAATGAATACAATCATACTTATTGTTTGGACGATCTTCTTCAAAATTGAGCGAAATGATTCATTAAGCGGTGTTAATTTTCTATCGCGTCTCGAGTTATAGAAGGTATAATTATAATAAATAAAAAAATGCAAATGATTTTTATAGACGCTGATGAAATAATTACAGTTGGAAAAATACGAGTACGGTCAATTTATTGTAGGTGTAATTCATTTTTAGATATTTTTTTGCGGAGAAACGTAAAAAAAGACTCATTACAGCATCAGTTACGGAATTCAAGGTCGTATAAAATTATGTTAATGCAATCTTTGTAGAAGTATTTAACATTCGCTACATCGGAAAACTTCGTACATTCTTTAATTT
>JAPYZK010001200.1:0-19229 GCA_030522785.1 Platygaster equestris | reverse complement strand
TGCTGGTTTTTGTATCCCTGCTGGGTCATGAGCAATTAAATAAGATTGCGTATTATTGCCTAAGATTGAAATTTCGGAAGTTCTGAAAATTTTCGCAAAATTTCGTAATTTTTGAAAATTTCTACAAATTTTCAAATTTTTCAACGATTCTGGACATAAAAATTTCGAAGATTTCGAAGGATTTTGAAAATGTCCACGAAATACCGCATATTTTCATAAATTTCAGAAGTTTTTGGAAATAACATGATATCTAAGAATTCCCGAAAACTTTAACAATGATTACGAAAATTTTGAACAATGCCGAGAATTTCCAAGAATTTTAACCATTTTCAAAAATTTAGAAAATTTTCAAAAATTCCACAAAATTCTTCGAAGGATTTTGAAAATGTTCACGAAATACTGCATATTTTCAGAAATTTCAGAAGTTTTTGAAAATAACATGATATCTAAGAATTCCCGAAAACTTTAACAATGATTACGAAAATTTTGAACAATTCCGAAAATTTTCAAGAATTTTAACCACTTTCAAAAATTCCACAAAACTGAAAGAATTCCAACACTCAACAAAAATTACATAATCTACACACATTTTCAAGACTTCAACAATTTCCAACAATTTTGGAAATTTTGAAAATTCTCAAAAATTTGGGTAATTTGAAAAAATTCTAACTATTTTCAAGACTTAGGAAAATTTTCTAAAATTTCGTAAAATTGAGAAAACTTATAACAACTTCCAAAAATTACACAACTTCCAAAAACTTCAACAATTTTCAACAATACTGGAAATTTTGGAGAATTTCGAAAATTCCAAAAAATTTCGAATATTTCCAAAAATCTAACAAAATTTAAAAAATTACAATTCACCCAAATTACAGAATTTCAAAAATTTTTCAAAAACTTCAACATTTTTCCCCAATTTTAGAAATTTCGAGAAGTTCCAAAAATTATCCCAAAATTTCGGGAATTCGCAAAAAGTTCGGAAATTTGCAGAAATTTCGAAAATTTTCAAACATTTCGAAATTCCAATCTTAGGCAATAATATGCAATCTTATATCATCACTCGTGTCTCAACAGGGTCACAAAAAAAGGGAAGGATAATAAACATACCGAGTACGAATACAATAGTACATATTGTACAATCAAGAAAATTTGATCCTTAAAATTTAAATATGTCACGTCATTATATTATACTTCGATGTCGACTAAATTTTATCAATGAAGGTGAATAAGTTAACTTTTTTCGGTCGAAAAAGGATGAATTAAAACAAAAAAACGATAAAGAGAGAATAACAGTACGAAACAGGAGAGAACTGAGAACCATTCGATCTCATTTTCCCTCGCCGCGACTTACGTGGGAACAGATGAAGTTTTAAGCACAGATTAAGTTTCAAATAACACTTACAACAATAGAAATGCCACTCAATTGCTGACCGAGCATCAAACCAATGGAAATGACCATCCCCCTGCGAGTGGCGATGTCCTTGACAAGGTCGGTAATAGATCCTGCGTTATTACTTTCGGATTCTTTGGACTTGTCTTGCAAATTCTCTAATTCTCTCTCAGCAGCGTACTTATTGTCCCCTCGGAACCAAATTAACGATCTAAAAAATCATCTTGAAGTCGTGCTACGTATGTCGTACAGATCGTTTATAGGTTTTATATAGGTCAAATGTAGGTAATCGTTCTCTAAGGGTCATAAGGTTGTATAACCTCGAAAGAAAACGAATACGAAAATCTTACGAAATCTTGTAAGGTTTTTGGAATTCTCATAAGGGGCCATTCATAAAATGCGTCCTATTTTTTGATATTCGCGTCTCTCTTTTGAAAGCCATAAATTGTATTTGTGTCTCTTTTCAATCGTGTGACGTATTTTCTGGACGGCCCCTAAGGTATGATCAAAGTCCTCGCCTTGTCGCGTCGTTCAAATACTGCCGACGAACAAGATAAATCGGCGTCTCAGGCAAAAAGGTAAAGGACGCGAGGAAAATCAAAGGCACCATCAAACAGATACTGTTGAACATCTGGTACGGCAAGTACGCTCCCAAAATGAAGCTCATCAGTATGCCGAAGTTCAAGCAAAACGGCATGAGGCTGCTCAGAGTTCCCCTGAGACTCGAACTTGCCACTTCGGACGTGTAAAAAGGTCCGATGAACAGGGCGCCGGCGCCGCCGACACCGCCGAAAATTCTAGCCACCAACAGGCAGCTTCGATTGAAGGCAACAATTTTGAGAATCCATGCGAATGTCAGGGGCAGAGCGACGATGTACCCGGTTATTTTGCGACCGAATTTTTCCGATAGCGGGCCGAACATCGGGGTGGAAAAAAATCCGGCCAGAAAAAGAATCCCCGTGAGGAGTGAGATTGTGTCGTCGGTTATTTGATCGTTGATTAGAGGGGATTTTTCGCTTTTCAGCAACGGCCCCATTGGGGAGGGCCATCCTACTGTCATTCCGTAAGATAAAGCCGGTAAATTCACTGGAAAATGTATTGCATTTTGTTTCTTAGTCCGCGGGAGTTTGATTAATTCTTATTAAATTTTGAAGAAATATTGGATAATCTCGAGTTTTTAAGTGGAACGATTCTCGTAAGAAGTTATATAGGGGGTAAACTGAAAAATGATCGCGAGCTAGAGAGAGCGGAATAAAAACTTTAGATGTTCGAAAATTGTTCACAGTTATGACTAAATAATCAATATTAATATAATTTTCGAAATTACTATAATTTGCAGAGATGAAATCTTAGAAATTTTCCAATTTACGTAATTTTCGGATTTTTACATACTTACAAATGTTTTGGGATTATCAGAATTGCATAGTTTTTCAAAAATCGGAAAATTTATAGTTTCTGGAATTTTCGAAGATAAAATAATTTTCAAAAGCGTTGAAACGTCAAAATCTTCAAAATTTTAACAAATTTAGAAATTAGTATGAAATTTTTAGACATTTTTAAGTTGCCCGTAATTTAAAAATGAAAAAAATTCGAAACATTTTCACAATAGTTAAAATTGTTCGAAATTTCCACTGTTTTGAAAATTCTAGAAAATTTATAGAAATCTTAAAAATTTCAAAAATTAAAAAATTTTAAACTTGTTCAAAAATGTCAGTTTTTGAAGATAAAATAATTTTCAAAAGCTTTGAAACGTCGAAATCTTCAAAATTTTAACAAATTTCGAAATTAGTATGCAATTTTTAGACATTTTTAAGTTACCCGTAATTTTAATTTTCAAAATAAACAAAATTCAAAAAATTTTTACAATAGTTCAAATTGTTCGAAATTTTCACAGCTTTGAAAATTCTAGAAAATTTATAGAAATCCTGAAAATTTCAAAAATTAAAGAATTAAAAATTTTTTTAAAAATTTCTAAATTCTCCAAACACATAAAATTTGCCAAATTTCATTGAATTTTAAAATTATTATCAAAATATTGAAAATTTTCCATATCTCCAAAATACTCTAAATTTTAGAAATTCACAAAATCTTCGAAATCTTCGAAATTCCAAGAGTGTTCAAATTTCTGAAAACGTCTAACATAAGCTTAAATTTCATCATAGCACATATTTCTCCACTTCTACCATGTACTCATAAATGACAAAACACGCGATTTGTACTCATAAATGACAAAACACGCGATTTTTTTTTCTAAACTCCTATGTCATAATTCATGAATTTGAATATTCTAAAACTATCAACATTTCGAATTTTCGATATTACTCTTACACTGTCTGTTTGAACATCTGAATTCCGAAGGTTCGAAAAAAATTTCCAAAATCATATTACATTCAGGATTTTGAGAATGTGGATTTTCTCAGATTTAAAAACGGAAATTGGTTGTCTTGAAAAATATTTACCAATTATAGCAGCCATCCATTGTCGATATATCCCAGAATCCGCAAATTCCTTCGAAACTTCCATTGTCACGTGCAGCACTCAATTAATTTGTATAATTTGTATAAATGAACTAAGTTTACCGCGATCTTCTCGAACCATAAGTTTTAGTTTATCTGAGAATGCAATATCCATTCTGAAATATTCGTCTCCTCTCATGCTACAATTTATAGCAATTAGCAATCTCCGGTTAAGAACAAGATCTCGTTATCTCAAGACTCTTGTAAATATCTGCATTTTTGAAGCTCCGCAAACAGCTCCTGGTATTTATCGAAGATATTTGAAAAAAATAAACATACATCACACCATTTTCCAGTAAGAATTATGATTTTAATCGAAGATGTTAGGTCGAATTGCGTAATTTGTAATCTCGCACATACTTGATATGAGGTGAAATTGCGCGGAAAGTGGAACGGATGAAAATTTTAAGATGTTGAAAAAAATACGTATTTTCGTATAACTTCGCTAAATTGAGTGAGTGAGTCTTTTGAAGGTCAGTTTTGCAACAATGATATCGATCGAAAATGCAACAACGATATCGATCCTGTAAAAATATTTTTATAAATATACTTTATAAAGTCGAATGAAAAAACTTCCCTCAGAACACGAAAAAAATACGAGTTTCCAAAATCATGAGAAATAAAAGCGTCTTTCGGAAAATCGTTGGAAATATGAGTTAATTTAATTCAAAGATCTTTCTCAATTTGGTTATTATTTTTATCGTCTTCAGAAATTTTTTTATAATTTTCATACCTTTTTGAATATTTTGGGCAATTTCTAAATAATATATTCTTTTTTTTAGATTTCCTGTATACAAATAGGATTTTTGAATTCTTTAGAGATTTCGTCAGAATGTATTTTCTTATGTCGAAATTTTGTGTCGTCAATCATTTTGAAAATTTTGGTTTTGTTTATTTGAAAAAGAAAAAAATGATAAGAAATTAGAAAATATGTGCGATTGTTGACGTTTTTTTTTCAAATTTGAAGAGTACCCAAAATTGTAAAAAATTCTCAGCTTCAGATTTTATTGCTTTAGCTTCCGCATTACCGTTAAAATTAGTATTTTTTTCGTATTTATAGACGATTGCGACGATAAAAAGACAGTCATTGATAATCATTCTAAACATTAGTATAAATGATAATAAATAAAGCTTTGGATTATAATATAGACGCCAATAATTGCAGTAACCGTGTAAAATTCGTTAAATTATCGTAAGTTGCTGATTTTAAACTCAGTAAAATTAAAAAAAATAATTACACTGTCAACAAACTTGATATACTCCGAAGTTTATATTTGGAAATTCAAGAAAATGTACATAATATTATTATTATTATCGTAAAGACCACGAATTATGAGAACTTTCAATTATTTTAAAAATTCACGAAAAAGCACTGGGACAGAACGGAGCGAAAATTGACAGTTTAAATTTTCCCTATATAAAAAAATCCCCTTCCGATGCCCATGTCACTTGCGCGATAAAAATTCCGATTCACATGAACGATTCCCGAAAAGTAATTCGAAATCCTAATATTTTTCTACTCTTATTCATTATTTACAAAAGCTTCAAATGTCCGATCGCGATCGCGGTGCCGAAATAACTGAGATATTTTCAAGATAAGAGCGCGAGAATGACTGTTGTTGTTATCGCGCCCCCCCAAAAACTTGTTTTGCCCGGGAAACTCGAGCACCCGACGCTGTTACCCATAGCCTATTTAAGAAAGCCGGTAAAAAATATTGTTTGGGAAATTGAAGTTAATGGAAATACCCGAAAATTCGTCAAAAATTGATGTCTTGTATTTTTTGGAATATTTTGAACAATTTCAAAATTTGTTATTTCTTAAAGAGATTTCCAGTATACGAATAGAATTTCTGAATTATTTACAGATTTCGTCAGAATTTCTTTCATCAATAGTTTTAAATATTTTGGTTTTGTTTATTCGGAATGAAAAATAATGAAAATATAGAAAAATTCATGCTTTTTTCAAAGTTCTTTCAATTTGAGGAGTTTCCAAAATTTCAAAGAATTCTCCACAACTTTTTAAAAAATTATTAAAAATTCCTATACAACCTTAATCGTTGCAATAACTTGGCAGAAACTGTCAAATTTTTATAAGTTTTCAATTACAAATATTATCACGACATACGTCATAGAATGAACATGGATGTTTCATAATTTTCCTTGAAGACGACCGCTCCCAGAGATCTCATCAAGGCGCACATCCTAAAATAAATGACTTCACAAGATGAGTACATAAAACCCGTCGGTAGTCTGAAATTAATTTATTCTCTCGATAAATCTGTGAACACTAACAAAGCCACGCGGTACCGTGTAACTCCGATTGGAAAATTCGCTTAGAAACTAACACATCCAATCGGCCGGAACGTTAACGAATGTAAAAGTGCCGATTCGACACTCTGACGCTTTTTTGTACTCTTCATGTTCCCCGACGCTTGTTCGATATACGATTTGGGCCGTGTGCGCGTTTTTCATCATATTTACACAATAATCGTATTTTAAAACAAAATATATTTCTCGTTAACATCTACGCGCAATTTCATGCTTTTACTCGCTTACACATTCGAAACGCTCGGTCTCTCGTTGGGAATCGTCCGATCCCCCTCTCACGTGTCGTCGCGAAAATAACGTAAACAATAATTATTTTATTTATTATCATTTAGTATCACATAGCGTTCACTGTGGTGCTGGCCTGGTTACGATTGCCTGGCTTTCGAGAGTTCTACTACAACATCGTCCTTCCGCGTTTCCCAGCGACTTTTCTATAAGCTTTTTATGCGTGGGACGAAGCTTTCGTTTTCGTTGAAAAACTCTACACGATAGGAATCTTCAAATAACGAAGACTTTTTTCGAGAAAACTGCGTTTTTCCGACTACGCTCGTCCCTTGATACGGCGCGATAGTTGTGAATCCTCCTTAAAGACTGCGCGCGCATCTAATGTTCGGGATGCCCTATTGCCGCCGTTCAAGGGGCGAGTATGTTTTTTCGTTTTTGTTCCTTTTCACTAAACTTTTCTAGAAGGCATGATTCGTTTGATCGGAACTTGCGAATTCGGAAAGTTCGCTGATGATGCCAATGATCAATAATGACTTGTTTTTTCATGAAAAAATGCACGGACGAAGAGGAATGGAAAGTCGAGAAAAACGTTTCTCGCTTGGCAATAATACTTATCATACACATGGTTCGGAAAAAGACGCCCTTCGACGTCCCTCGTCCTCTATCCATCTTATTGTATACGATATTTACATAATATTTACACAACTTCGCATTTTCTAGGACGGATCACGCGCGTTATCGTGAGAAGAAGTTGAACAAACAAAAGGCACACTTTTTCAATCGCGAAATTGTAATACTTGGGAAACTAGACTCGACTCCGGAAATCGTTGTGCTTTTCTCGCGCTCGATTGGGAGGGGAATATTTGTTCAGAGAAATGCGTGATTGGAGAAATTTTTTGCTCTAATGGTTCCGTAAACAAATCTTTGGTAACTGCTTCGGAGTAGTTGGAGTGAAGCGCTCTATGGATGAGTATGCTCGCCCGCCATTCGGGAAAAATTATCCAAAATTGGGAAGCTGTCCAATTCCCTGATGGCAAAACATTGACTGCGGCTACGATGCAACGACCGTGTACAGTCGCCACACCGTCACCTCGGCGACTGTATAAGTGACCGTGGGACTTTTGGATAGAATTTGACGTTTTTAGATAATTTCTAAAATTCAAAGTTTGGACATTTTGAAAATGTTGAGTATTTTAATTAATTGAGATCTCTAGGGTTTTCCCAGAATTGAAAAAATTTTAGTTTTTCGGAAAATTAAAAATTTTTCGAGTGTTTTGGATGATGTGAACATTTAGAGTTTCTCAGAAAATTCGAAAAACTATGGGTTCTCCAGAATATTCAAAGTTTTTTTAACGTTATGCAAATTTTTAGTTTCAGGTAACATTTGACACATTCAAATTTTTCAAAAAATGTAAAAATTCAAAGTTCTTTGTAAGAATGAAACAGTTGGATTTTTTTTTTTTGAAATTTCAAAGAATCAGAATTTCCTAAAATATTCGACTTTTTCGAAAATTCTGAAATTCGAAGTATTTAAAAATGACAAGTTTTCCGAAAGATATGAATACTGTAAGTCTTCTGAGAAATTCAAAAATAGTCAATTTTTTTGGAAATTTCAAATTTTTAAGTTCTTTGAAAATTTTAACAATTTGGAATTTTTCGAAAAATTAAAAAATCCAAATATATTTAAGAAATCTCGAAATTCAAAGTTTTCTGAAAAATAATGAGATTTCTAGTTTTTCGAAGAAAATAAAAAATTTCAGATTCTAGAAATATTTAAAAATTCCAAGTTTGTTGGTAAATTAAAAAATCCCGAGTTTTTGTGGAAATTTAGTTTTTCGGAGAATTGAAAATTTCTAAATTATTCGAAATTTTTTCGATTTTGATTTTTCATAAGAATTGTAGAATTTCGAGTTCCACGGAAAATTGAACAAATTCCGATTTTTCCGAAAGATTTAAATATTCGAGATTTTCGAGAAATTCAAAAATCATTAGTTCCTTGAAAAATACGAAAATGTAACCAGAATTTGATAGAAACATAATAAAAAATGTTCACGAATTCGCAGTGACTGTGTAGCGACCGTAGTTACACTTTTTCCATCTGGGATTTTCCGAAAGTTGACGAATTTTACGGTAACGCAGAAGTTTCGGGGATTCGTGGTTACTATTTAAGAATGTATTTGACAGTTTCGAAAATTTATACATTGTTGGAATTTTGTGACGATTTTCGAGGATTTTTGAAAATTCTTAGAATTAGCGGACGAGAATACTTTCATATTGAGCCTCTTAATTAAGGAACTCCTAAGCGACTAATAGACATTTTTCATATTTTCAAAGAATATTTAATATTCCGATTAAAAATAAAAAAAAAATGATGAGAATTGAAATTGTCGAAAACGATCGCGACTTTCTAACAATTTTTTGTTCAGTGTTGTTATTGTTGGAAATGCGTAATTTTCGAGTTACACGTTCGACTGGATCAATATTTGCATGAAAAATGAAATGAAAGCATTTTGATTTATTATGAAAAATGTCTATTACACGTGCTTAATAAGTTTGGGGTCTTCGCGGCATGACGAGAAAGGTGCAAATGGAAGTCGTCCCGTTATCATTTTTGTTTACGAAAACTCGATAAATTAATGCCTGGACAACTTGGAATGTACAATTTTTCGCGGTTTTACTGTAAACGCCGTTTTCGCGGTTCCTCTTCGTCGGCATATCATCGCATAGGCACTTTTTTCTACCTAAAGCCTGACGTCCCGCGTCAAGAGACAAACGTCGAGAACGAAATCGTTTCTACTTATCTATCTACGTAGTGGCGTGGTGGCGATAAGGAAAACAAATTTTTTTAAGATATATTTTGGAATTCCCGCTACTATTTTTACGAATAGACAAATCCCGGAACACTAATTCCACAACTCATGGTTGAAATTTTCACTTCGCAAGTCCGAATTTTCGACATCCCGATTTTTTAATGTCGAATGTGTTCGTAGAAATCGAAATTTTCGAAAGCTTTGAAATTATCCACATTTTTAAGGTTCTTAACATTTTCTGAGTAGCTCGGAATTTTCGAAATTTTCAAGTTTCCTACAATTTTTTTTAAATTTACAAAATTTAGGCTATTTTTTAAGTTCACAGTATTTTACTTTTTTAAGTTTTCCACAAATCATCGGAATCTCAAAAATTTCGAAACTTTTTAACAATCAGGAACCTTCAGAATTGTGAATATTTCTAAAATTATTAAAAATCGTAGAACTCTTTTAACTTCCTCGAAATTTTGAGTGTTTTCAAAATTCACGGAATTTTCGAAATTAACAAAAATTTTTAAATTCGCAAAATTTAGTAACATTTTATAAATCTGCAAAATTTTCGAAACTCTCAAAATTTGCGTAGTACTAACAATTTGTGAAATTTCAAAATAATAAAAAAACTTGGTACATTTTCAAGTTCCTCAAAATTCTGCATGTTCTCAAAATTTACACAATTTTAAAATCAACAACATTTTAAAAATTCGCGGAATTTTATAACATTTTATATATCTTATAAAATTCCGCGAATTTTTGGTTAGTTTTAAAAATGAATGAAACATTTTATAAATCTTCAAAAATTTCATAATATCACGAATTTGAAAAATTTCAAAATAATCAAAAATTTTTTCGTCCTCGCAAGGTTCGAAATTTTTCCAATTTTAGAAATTCTCAGCATATTGAAAATCTTATAATTATCAAATGATTCAGAATTCTTGACATTCTTTTTGAAATTAAGATTTTAAAAATTTGCGGAATTTTATAACGTTTTATAAATCTTATAAAATTCCGCGAATTTTAAGATATGTTGTTAGTTTTAAAAATGAATGAAACATTATATAAATCTTCAAAATTTTCTTATTTAATACCACAAATTTGCAAAATTTCAAAATAATCAAAATTTTTTTCGTCCTCGCAAGTTTCGAAATGTTTTCAATTTTAGAAGTTCTCAATATATTAAAAAATCTTATAATTATCAAATTATTCAGAATTCTTGACATTCTCGCAATTTTCGGAAATTTCGAAATTTTGAAAGTTCTCAATATTTTCACATATCTTATGATAATCAAATCGTTCAAAATTATTAATAACTTCATAATTCGCAAAATTGATAAAATCATCAAAATTAACAAAATGTTCGAAATTTCCGAAAACCTTCAAAAATTCCATAATTACATGTACGGTTCCACTTTTACCGCGTGTCCCATAACACATACAAGTTTGATTCAAATTCGCGTACTTCTTTAATTCAAAATTTGGATTCCAGAAGGAAAAAGCCGCGTCAAGACGAAAAATTCCCGTACAAACTCGGTTATTTCCACCACGCCACTATATCTAGGGGAAGATAATGGATTATCAATATTTTTTCAGGCGAACTTATTACACTTGTACACATTTTAAGCCTATGAACACATGAAATCACTGCCCGGTCAATCATTATGGACCCAATTCATAAGGCACTCAAATTGCTGTGACAATTGACTTTCGGAGTTTCCCGTATAATTTTCACGACTTGAAAAAAAGTCGGAAGCGCTTTGTTCGTTCGAAATTTCGCTTATGAAAACAAAGAATACATATAAATGTAGCAAGAACTTTCCGGGCGATTTGTTCGAGGCGATCAAGGGCAGGCGACTACGATCTAAAATCCTAAGAAATCGGTGGAAATTCGATTGGTCCCTTTTTGCGGTGTGGAGAATAAATACGTTAACGACTTTCTCCGCCATTTGTTCATAGATCCTTAACAAAACGAGATCCTGTTATTTGGACTTTCTTCTCTTTTGTTCAGTCGAGTTTATTGAATGTACGTACGTTCAAGTCGAAAATTTGCATTTTCAGTTATGTATCAGTGTTGACAAACAAATTTGAGACGTGAGGATCTTTTTGGGTCAAAAGTACTGTAAAAAGTGAACTTTGTCAAGATTTTCGACACTGAAGTCTGATTTTGGTTTTTGTATGCAAATTTTATTTTGTTTTTTGGGTTCAATCCAGTTTTGAAGCTGAAAAACAACATAACTGAAAAACGGGAGGTTTGCGAGTTCAAAAACTTTTTGATCGTTAATTCCTTAGTGATTCTAGTTTTTATGAACAGGCGAAATTTTTTTTTATAAGGTCGATTTTATAAGACATGTATAAAAATTAATATTTTTTTAAAACCTGAAAAAAATGTTATAGAATTATTCTGTATTTTTATTTTTAAAAAACTTGAAAACCTAGGAAATTTTTTATAGAACCTTTATTTTCAAAAATTTTTGAAGTTCTTCATAAAGAGTTTTAATTTGTATATACAAATTTTTCTATCAAAAGGAATTTCAAAAAGAATTTCCAAAATGAAAAATTTTACTATTTCACATTTCAAATGAAAAATCTCAACAATTCGCAAATTCTGAATTGAGGCAGTTCTTATTCCATTATCACTTTGAAAGTTCTAAGGTTCGAATGAACACATGTCAAAAATTGTATACTTCGAAAAAACCCCAACCAGAACAATAATTAACCATCAGAAAGTATACAATCTCAGAATTGAATGATCTGTATATTCAAAAGCCTAAAATTTCCTCTTGTCAACAGCTTCTTATCATAAAACTATTTCAAACTCGATTACAATCGCAAATTCATTACAAAATCAACAAATTTAAAACTTTCATAACTGCAGAACTCAAATGTCAAAATCGCACAAAACCCTGAAAAGCTAATACTTCGAGGTTTTTGTTATTTATTTATGTATAATTATAGTTTTAATAATTTATAATTCCCAAAAAAAAACGAAAATCAAAAAAGTACATTCAAAAAACCCGACCTCGCGCTGTTCAAATCCCGCCACCAAAACGACCACGAGGGCGGAATCTATCCATCCATCAAACGCGAGAATCCGGCGCAACGAGAATTTTAAAAATTCACCGTCATCCTCGGTTTTCTCATCCGAGTTCGCAAACACTGCGAAGGCGCCGCAGCACGTCCGAAAACATCCCCTAACAAGTCGAAATATTTCAGGAATATTCACAAAAATATTCCTCGAATATTCCAATGTCCGACCCTAATCTCACAAGCCCAATGATAGATAGAATATTCTGAGAATATTATCGAAAAATATTTTTAAATCCCTGACGGTTCAGTGGCAGCACCAGAACTGCTGCCACTTGCTGCCACTAATCATTGAAGAATGATTTAAAACGTGCCCCGAAGACACAGAAACTCGTGTACGAGAATAAAGTTGTTGCGAAAACGATTAATTAAAAGCGTTTGAGTTAGTTTCGGTAGACAAAAAGTCGAAATTTTCAAGTCAAAACAACACGCCTTATCGACATGTCAATAAGGTAGGGTTGTTTCCTGTCCGATAAATGTGGTGTTTTTACTTGCAAATTTTGACGTTTTTCCGACGGGAACTGACACAAACGTTCATAATTAGTTTTCGCGACAACTTAATTATCGCACACGTGTTTCTGAGTCCTCAGGGCACATTCTGAATCATTTTTCAATGATTAGTGGCAGCTCTGGCGCTGCCACTGAACCGTCAGGGATATTCTTTTATGAATGTTTTTAGAATATTCTTTCTACCATTGGCCTAATGGGACAAGGGTCGGACATTGATATATCCGAGGACTAAATTTGGCGATATTTTGAGGATATTTCCAGAATATTTTGTCTTGTTTGGGTATCCCGTAAAATGTACCATCGACAAATGAAAGACGAGGCCACCGCGGCGCCTTCAGTCGTGACGTTAATCGTGCAGGTTTTTGCTCAACAGCAGGGAATTGTGGACCCCCGAGAGATGGCGGATGAGCTCCTGGAGGCTGTCGAAGCTCAGGGAGCAGAAGCAGCAGTTGAAGGTGTTGTCCGGGGCGGCGATCATGGCCCTGTGCACGGAGCACAGGTGCTTCAGGAGATGCGCCTTCTGCTTGAACATGGCCACGCAGAGACGGCACGCGAAGGGCTTCTCGCCCGTGTGGACGCGCAAGTGCGTCTTCAAGTTCCAAGACATGCCGAACTGCTTGCCGCAGTACGTGCATCTATACTCGCGGACCGGTGTAGACTTCGGTGGGTCGTCTGTCGGGGGTGGCGGTTGCGCCCGCGCCGTCGGCAGCGACCAGGCTCCCCAGGGTGGCTCCAGGCCCGCCGCCGAGGCCGGGTCGGCCGAGGGTGGTCTGTGTGACGCCCCCGGGGGTGTCACGGATCTGTCTTGCTGCAAAATTAGGGTTACGCTTAGTTGGACATTGAGACACAACCCACGTAGCAATTTAGTGACGATCATTGTGTCATCATTGCAGAATATGATTTATACTGACTGTATAATCATGTATATCAACTGCGACCGCATTATTCTACAATTATGTTTGAGTCATGATCGTGCATAATTCACTGATGATTTCACAATGATGCACTTCCAGAAAAATCAGAGATTTTGGAGAGATTTTTAAATCATCATGGTACCATTATGGATGAATTATATGGTTCATACATGATTGTACAATGACGGACAAATCGCTGAATCATTCTTTTGATGCACGAAAAAATATACCGTTATTCATGAAGCACAAACACTGAAATATTCATAAATCATTGTACAATGATTTGTATCAACTGTGACCGCATGATTCTACCATCATTCAAGAAAAGGGACGCGCGAATGACGTTACAATGACTGCAGACGAAAAATTGAGTCTATCAAATGCTATGTGAGAAGGTTATCCAGGCGAGGGGGGGGGGGAGGGTGGCTTTTTGTAAACTCTTATAAAAATTCGAAATTTCAAGAAGATTATCCGGACAGACAGAACTCAAAATTCGAACATTGTAACAGAAACTCGAATAATAATTATTGAGTTTTCAATTAAGGACTTGATATTCTTCAAAATTATGAATTTTCCTGATTGACTCCATAAAACACGTATGTTCATAAAATACATCACACCTTTGGGAAAGGGGGGGGGGGGGGGCAGGTTGATTGAGATTGACGTGACAAAAAAAATTCAAAACCAGCCACTGGTTGATGATATCACTTCCAATCGATTAAGATAACAGAAAACTGTTCATAGAGCTGACGATGTCAAGACAGTAGACGACGAGCCAAAAAGTACCTATACTTTGACAAATACTCGATAGAAAATCAATTGAAAAAAAAAATTGTTTATGCTTACCACCGAACACATTGGTCCATTCTGATTTTGTGTAAGTAAATTGTGTAAAAACGCGTTCATCATATGATTCTAAACAAAATAGAAAAAAAGTCCTTATCAATAAACTGTACATTCCTGGGTTATGAAGACCAAGTTTTCAGCTTCGTCGTACTGTGAATTTCATAAGGTAACTTGGGGCAAAGTGGGACACAAATATTTAGGTCATTTCTCAGTTCTGTGATAATTTGGCGATGTTTTATCCTGAGCTACGATTACGAAAAGTCTTAAAAACTCGAAACTTCCAGCATTTTAACAATTTCAAAAACTTAAATATTTCAAGACTCCCAAAAAACCCCAAAACTCCGAAATTTCAAAAATTCCTAAGCGCCCAGAACTCGAAATCTTGCAAAATTTGCGAATACCGAACACTCCAGAACTCTATAAATCTCTAAAACTTCAAAATTACAAAATGTCGTGCAGAACAGAAAATGCCCCTCCCTGATAAAAACCTTGGCTACACCTTTATCTTCGGTAGATGGAAGGTAAAGGTAAGAATTTGGGTGAATGAAGTGACGTTTTCATAGATCAAACTCAAAATTCATCGGACGAAAATGATCAATTCTCTGATTCTCAAGTTCGATGCTCCACTTCGCCCCATGTTTTCCCATACGTAACGCGAAAGAAAATAATTACCAGGTATGGAGGAGCTGACACACTGAGCGGATGGGGCGCCTGTAGCCTTCGAGGCGTCTCGAATCCAGGGTTAAAAGGTACGAATGCGGTGTTTTGTGCAGGGGCGTTTTGGAACCCGGGTCTCCTTTTCCGATGAGGCGTCACGACGTACGCCTGCTCCGGTGGAATTGGGATCTCCTCCAATTTTCGCTTGTTGGGCTCCAACCCGAGAGCCAATCGAGTCGCCAATTGCCTTTTCCTTTCTTCCGCCTCGTCCAACGACTCTCTTCTTTCCAGAAAAGGCTTTTCTGGCCTGGAACGAACAGAATGACATTTTTCATGAAAATCATCAATGTTTAAAATCATCAATACTTTCAAGTCCCGGCATCAAGGACTTAGCCAGGAAATTCGTTCGGGGGGAGCTGAGGTGATTTTTACTCAAAATTAATTCGACTAATTCAGAAAGTAAAATGTTATTAGGAAATTATGAAAATTTCCTAAGTTCTCAGAGTTTTCAATACTTTTTGATGTCTCTGAAGTTTCTAAAATGTTTGAAATGCTTGGAATTGACGAAATTCTCTGGACTTTTGAAATTCTTGAAATATTCCGAACTTTGAACATTTGCGAAATTGTAGAAAATCTTGAAATGTTTAATATGTTCGAATTTATTCAGTTTCTTAAAGTTTCAGAAATTTGTTGGATTTTAGGAAATTTCAGTAATTATGGAAGTATTGTAACCTTTCAGAATTTTCAAAACTTTTTCATGTCACTGAAATTTCTGGAATTTTAAAATTTTGAAATGTTCGAAAATTTCTAAAATTTTGAATATTTTCAGAATCCCCTAAACTTTGTAATTGATCAAAATAATCGAAAATCTTGGTATATATTCAAAATGTTCCAACTAAAAAAATGTTTTTCAGAATTTTAGAAAATTGTAGAATGTTTAAAATTATAAGAATTATGAAAACTGCCTTAATTCGCAAGATTTTGGAAATTTTTTCAATCTCCGAAATTTCTGGACATTTTTGGAATTCTGAAAATTGTCGAAATACTAAAAACTTTCGAAATTCTCTGAATCAACAAAAATCACGAAATGTGAAGAATTCGTAAAATTGTTGTTATATCAAGAATTATGACAATTAAAATTTCCATAATATCAAGAATTATGAAAATATTTCGAATTCTCAGAATTTTCTAAACTTTTACAAATCTCTGAAATATAAGAAAATTTTAGAATTCTCGAACTTTTCACAATTCCAATGACTTCCAACATCCACAAAATACTTCAAACTTCAAAAATTCTTAAAATTGTTGAAAATTTTGAAATGTTAAAAATATTCCAAATTATTAAGTTCCTCGGAATGTCAGAAATTCGTAAAATTCTCATAATTTCAAGATTTATGAAAATATTGTGAAAAACCAGAATTTTTGAAACTTTTGTAGAACTTCGAAATTTTCAAAATTGTTTAAATTCTGAATATTTTCAAACTTCTAAAAATTTGTAAAATCCTCGAAATCCCCCAAACTTTGAAAATTCCCAAAATTGTTGAAAATCTTGAAATGTTGAAAATGTTGAAAATGTTAAAAATTATCAAGTTTCTCGAAAACTTTGACACTCGTGAAAATCAGTATTGTTTTACTATTTTTTTTTCGAAATGTACTTTTTTGCAATGTGCTAGATTCTTCAAATTTTCCAGAATTTCGGACAACATTTTATGCGAGTCTACCTATTGTGACCGCCAATACGTGCTTGGAGTTCTTCTGACAAAACGAAAAAAAAAAAAAAAAAAAAAAAAAAAAAAAAAAAAAAAGCAAAAAAAAAAAAAAAAAAAAAAAAAAAAAAAAAAAAAAAAAAAAAAAAAAAAAAAAAAAAAAAAAAAAAAAAAAAAAAACTCGAAATTGTTTTACTCAAGTTCCAGAATTTCAAAAAGAAAAATCAAAAATCGAAATATACATGAAAATGTTTTCTTGAGAATCATTATATTTTCTGTTTTTCAAATAATTATATTTGTTGTTCAAATTTCTCGATTAAAAAATTTTTTTATTATTTTTATGATAATTTAAGAATTTTCTTCGAATTATTTGGTTGATTTTATTGATTTTTTCTGATTTATCAGTTATTCCAATTTTTTTCGATTTCTGAGTCATTTCAATTTTGTTCGATTTATTAGTTATTCCAATTTTTTTCGATTTATGAGTTATTCCAGTTTTTTTCGATTTTAGTTATTCCATTTTTTTTCAATTTATGAATATTATTGAAATTCGCAGATTTATAATTTATTTTCATCGATTAATTTGTGTTTTAAATTAATTCCGGAATTGTTTAGTATTTCGAAACTTGAATAAAAGCATAATTTTGTGTCGTTTTAAAGCTCGAAAAAACGCCAAAAAGTGTGATCAACAAAAGACTGGCATCTGTGATGAACCAGCAATCTACTGCTGTTTTGCCGTCGCCGTTTCACGTGGACACGCCAAAATCCCCGTACGGCAGAGTTTTTGGCAACGAAAATCCATCTGCAGAAACGCGGAAACAGTTGTTTAAATGGTCTGAAAAACTTCCCGATTTCAATCCGCCGCCGAAAAAAACCCCAAAACGCCTCAGCACTGTGAGAATTTTTGATACGACAATGATTTCGTATTATTTTATAACTTAGATAATTCGCGAAAATTCTGTGAATTCGGCGAAGATTTCGAAAATCCGATTAAAATTGGAATTTTTAATATTGTAAATTTTCGTACATTTTCAGAAATTTTGGCTATTTTGGATTTTTTGAGAATTTTTTGTAATTTGGGGAATGGATTTTTTTTATTTACGAATGTTGACTTTTTTTACATTTTTGGGAGTATTTGAAATTTGAATTGTGTTTCTCATATTTTCATTATATTACCGAAATTTTTACGAACCATTTTACTCGGTTTTTTAGAATTTCGAAGTAAATGTGAATAATTGAGAATTATAATATAATTCTATATATATTCTATATTATAAAATTTTCGTCTTTCAATAATTTTTTTCGTTTGATCAACTTTTGTGATTTTCGAAATTTTTTTAAAAATTCGAGATATCCAGAATATTTGAAATCTTCGTAAAATGTCGAACTTTTTGCATATTTTAACCATTTTGGAATTTTGGATGATTTTTCGTTATTTGGGGAAGAGGTTTTTTTATTTACGAATTTTATGTTTCATATCGTAATTATTTAATGGATTTCTGATTTTTTTTTTAAAGATTATCTGACATTTTTATTATATTCCTTAAAAAATTTTTATTGTATTTTTGAATATTTTGATTATACTTTCAAAATTGCAAATGTCTCACATTCGAGAAGTTACCTAAATCTGAGATGTGCATAATATTCAGTATTCCTTAATAAAATTTTCTTATCCACAAAATTCTAAGAATTTCGGAATTAGAACCTTTTTTTCAGTTTTGAGTACTTTAGGAGCTTTGTAAATTCCAAAAATGAATAGTTTTTTTTTCTTCCAGTAATAACAATTTTTTTCGTTTTTTCAGCCCCTTACAGAATTGAAAAGAAAACTCTTGAAGAAATGCCGCAAAGATGCAGGATTGGAGGTTTGTTCATGAAATTGAAAAAATTATCGTTTTCGATGGTTTTCTTCGAATCATATAAAATGTTCAATTATTTAATTATTAATATTTTGTAAGAACCCAATAAAAAAGTTGGTTATAAATTTATTGAATAGGAAAAAATCGTAACAACATAATTTTTTTTTTTTAGATTATTCGCTCGAAAATAATTTGGGTATTTCCGAAAATTTGATTCTTTCCTAATTATAATTTTCGGCCATCGTATAATCAATAAAAAATGTAATATTATTTTAAATTGTAAAAAATAATAAACATTTTTTTTTCCAGACAAGCGAGACAGATATATCGGAAGAGTCGGATTTCGCTGTCAGCGACTCTTCGGTTCCGTCAAAAAGAAAACTGTCTTATTCCGAG
>JAPYZK010001199.1:0-27978 GCA_030522785.1 Platygaster equestris | reverse complement strand
TTTACGTTTTATAATTGCTAAAAAACGTTACGAACATGGTTTTCTATTCCCTTGTGTAATAAAAACGTATTAAATATTACTATTAGAGAAATTCCTTATATCAAGAAAGTTTTTTTTACAAAAATCGCGAAGACTTCATAAAAATAAAGGTTTTATAAGAAAATTTTGAGGCTTTCAATTGTTTTATAATAAAACAGATGAATTGTATTAAAATTTAGACAGATTTTATAAAAAAAAATTTTTTTTATGAAGTTTTTATAAAACCACTTTATAAAATCGAGAATTTTATATAACTTTCATAAAATCGACCTTATAAAAAAAAGAATTTTTTTCCTAAATAACTCACTGATTTTATAAAAAAGTTGCCTGTTTTTATAAAAACTACAATTACTAGGGTTATGTTCACGTCCAGATGTATTCATTTTTCGCATTCTCGACGAGGCATGCCTCATTTTACGCTTGAATTTTTTCATCTCCCTTTCAATCCCGGAATAAAACGTCTCAAAACAATAGCATTTGTAAATTAAAAATAGTAGGAAGAAAAAAATGCTAAAAAACCTGTCTCATTGTTCACTTAACGGTCAGAAAAGAACCTTTTTTGCTCTTTACACGTGTATCACGAAATATCAATCTCCATGACTGAATTGCGTTATTATTTTCTTCATAAACAAAATAAATTCTGTCATTTATTGCAAATTTATGAATTAAATCTCTTCCAAAAAAATTAGACAACTCAAAATTATGGATGCTTACATTTAAGAACAGGAACGATTTTACAATAATTTCATGCATTCGAAGATTTTGAACATCTGTAAAGAACTCTATTTTTGCAAATATAGAATTTTGGATCAGGGTCTTTTTTCAATCACGTCAGAAATATTGGATACTTTAATAATAATCATGTTTTGAATTGTTCTTTTTTTTTCATTCCTTGTGATTGATCTGAGGCTATGCCAGTTGGATTACTTAATACATATTTTTTCTTTCCGTGAATGTTCATGTTCGACATGCATAGAAACAAAGTGACAAAAAAAAAGACGTGAAAGATGCTGGATAAAACTGGCGTAGAAAAACAAGCGAATCAAACCGATTGAAAATATTTCGAAACCTTGAAGGAGTATGACACGCTTGACGTTCTTACGCTCATTTCTGGGCAAAAACGGGACAATCTGTTCGAGCCTAGTAATGAGATGCGTTTTATACCCAATATAAAAATCATACTTAATTAGGGTACATAGTTTATTGGATTCTTACTCATTCATTCTATTACGAAAGAGTCAAATTTTGGCGATGAGAAATCCATAACTTGCTTTTGAAGTAAAAACTGAACAATTGCAGAAATTCGTGTAATGTTTAACCAAACATAGATAAAAATGATATAATTATATGGTAATCCCTAGTTATTGTAGTTTTTATGAAAACAGGCAACATTTCTATGAAATCAGTGCATTATTGGTTAAAATTCGTTTTTTTATAAGGTCGATTTCATGAAAGTTATGAAATTTTCGATTTTTATAAAGTGGTTTTATAAAAACTTTATGGAAAATATTTGTTTATAAAATCTGTTAAAATTTTCGTACAATTTATCTGTTTTTTTACAAGAACAATTTAAAGTCTCCAAATTTTCTTATAAAACCTTTATTTATATGAAAACATCGCGATTTTTATATTTGATACGTTTTTATTACACAAGGGAATAGAAAATCATGTTCGTAACGTTTTTTAGCAATTACAAAATATAAACATATGATTTTATAGGATTTGAAAATTCTTCAACTCAAATTGAAAATAAGCATCCGAATTGACATAGATTTTATGGACAAGAAAGTTGACTATCGGATTTCTGATGCAAAGGTCGCAAGTTCAAATCCCGCTGCCTCCAAAAATTTTTTTAATTTCTTTCGAAATGAAATTTGAGCTAGAGCCTCATAAACTGATGAAAATAGTATATACATTAGCAAAATGATCCAAAAAAGGTTAAAAAAAATTTTGCATATTTTTAGAAATATTGAAAAAAGTTTTTATAAAAATTTGTTATAAGGTTCTTATAAAAATTAGAGCCACTAAGGATTAAAGAAAATGTATACCCATTTTTTTCTGTTCAAAATCTTGTTATTTTGGATCAATCTGAAACTCGTATACTTTTCGATAAAATAAAAAAATTAGAAATATTGTTCAAAAACCAAAAAATTACTTCAAAATGATGTAAATCGTAAAAAAGGATCCCAAAATCCGAAATTCTGCACATTCTAAAAATATCTTCATTTTCGAAACCACCAACGAAAACATTTAGCGATCGAAGATCACACTTTCCAAAGAATCAACAAAAATTATTGAAAATTTTTGAATACTGTTACACATTCGTAAATTGTCCGCAATTTCCACGGATTTCCCAAGTTTTCAAAAATTTTCAAAAAATGATGGAAACTTCTCCAGATCCAGTAAGAAAATTCTCAGATCGTCCGAAAACAATAGTTCCGATGAATCACTCCACTTATTCAATTCGGATTTTTCCAAATTTGAGCACCCCAAGCCCATGCAAAACCGGTATTTCCTCAATCCTCATTCACTTGAGACTGCGTATAAATAATTCATCTTCTCGCCTTTTTTCGCCGACAATGCACCAATTGTCGGCTTCTCGCATGCGGCACACCCGCGCCTAGAATATGCCGCAAAATGTCACAATTTACAATGGGAAATGTGTGAAAATTTGCTAATGGGACTTTGCAAGCCGCCGCGAAAAAAACCTTGAGCCCGCAAGGTCTCGGCGAATTGTTCGACACTAATTAAGTTAGATTCGTGACGATAACGAGGAAATTAAAAATATCGATCGTTCGACAATTATTATCATTGATAAGACTTTAATGAAATTTCGTAAAAATATCCGCAGGAGTTGAATAAATCTGCGCACGTAATTACAAGTCTTAAGGGTTTTTCGGTTTTGAGGAACTTTGAAATTTCCAAGTTTTAGGTTCGCGCCAAATTTAGGGTAGTAAATTTTGAACTTCTTCTTTTTGATGACACTTTTGGGATAGTATTATTGTGTGTGCATTAAACACTCTAAATTTCTACATTTTCGGATTTTAATTCCGAGCCCAAACTCTATATAATCTCCCAAAAAAAATTTCTTCGATCTATCTCTCTAGGTGAAAAAACACGTTTTACCACCCTCTAGACCATGCAAAATTGTACCTGATTTTTCTTTGTTCTCGATCGGCACAAAAGTGTCCATACGCATAAAATCACCGAAAACTTCACCCAATTGGCACTGCTTTTCCTCGAGGAATTTGCGTATCATGACTGTTTATTTTTTCCACCCCCGATTTCGCGAAATCACTTTACTTTTATGTGAGGAAAAAAAATATTTTCCGAAAATATCGTTGAGAATTTTGCAATTTCGCGGTATTTCGTGAAACAGAGTGTACGTGTCAAGTTCAGATCTATGAATGAAGTTGACGCGAAGAAGTGATATGGTTTTGTTCGGTTAAAAAGCCGGCTCCGTCACGTGACTAGCGCTGCGCGCGATCATGCGGCTAATTATTCGGATTAATCAAACCACTCGATCGGAAATCTGACAATTCGATCAAATTCAAATTTCGGAAGTTGAGTGATGAGTGCGATTGTTTTCGATTTCGGTATTGATACGTTGCTTATGTGCATAGATGACTCCGTAATTTTTTTTATTTTTTAGAAAATTTTTTTTTCGTCTTCAGCGAGTGCGTAGGCAAAAGGAGCGAGGGTGAATTTTACTAGTTCTGTTTTTTCCAACAGTCAAAGGTTCCAAAAGTCGTCGAAAAAATTTTTCAATTTTGTCGAATTATCAGAGGTGATACTACTGCTCTTTCTCTCTTTCACCAAACGACTGCTCTTGTGAGAGAGAAAGTTGCGTAGTTGCCCATCTCTGCAAATTGTGGAAAATTGTCGTCATTTTTACTGTCACTCTTGTTACTATTTCAAAACTATAAATGTAACAAAGGAACGTGAAGAACGTAACAACACAATTTTGTTTTATTCTGATAAAAAATAGGTCAGGGTAGAAAGACACAGTTTTTGTATTTTTAATTTCCCTAGTGATTGTAGTTTTTAGAAAAACAAGCAAAATTTTTGGGAAATCAGGGGATTATTTATGAAAATTTGTTTTTTTATAAGGTCGATTTTATAAAAGTTTTATGAAATATTCGATTTTTATAAAGTGGTTTTATGGAAACTTTGTGGAGCAAATTTTTTCTATAAAATCTGTGAAAATTTCATAAAATTCATCTGTTTTTTATTAAAACAACTGAAATCCTCCAAATTTTCTTATAAAACCTTTATTTTTATAAAAACTTCGCGATTTGTATAAAAAGTTTCATATTCTTATAAGAAAAAAATTTCTTGATGTAAGGAATTTCTCTCATAGCAATATTTGATACGTTTTTATTACACAAGGGAATATAAAATCATGTTCGTAAAGTTTTTTAGCAATTATGAAACAAAAAAAGATATAATTTTATAGGATTTGAAAATTCTTCAACTGAAATTGAAAATAAGCATCCAAATTGACATAGATTTTATGGACAAGAAAGTTGACTATCGGATTTCCGATGCAAACGTCGCAACTTCAAATCCCGCTGCCTCCAAAAAATTTTTAAATTTCCTTCGAAACGAAATTTGAGCTAGAGCCTCATAAACTGATGAAAAATGGTATATACATCAGCAAAATGATCCAAAAAAGGTTAGAACAATTTTTGCATATTTTTAAAAATGTTTAAAATAATTATTATAACAAAAATTTTATTTATAAAACTTTTATAAAACCACTTTATAAAAGAATGCAAATTTTATAAAACTTTTATGAAAACACTTTATAAAAAATGCGAATTTCAAAAAACTTTTATAAAACCGACCATATAAAAATTGTTATAACAATTTTTTAAAGGTTTTTATAAAAACTAGAATCACTAGGGTTATCTTGAACGTGACAAGAAGTGACTTATTCATAAATGAATGAAATACTCCATAATTCCCAGTTGCCAAAATTACTTCACCTCAAACAGTTTGATCATTCAACAAATTGATAACTCTGAAAAATTCGACGAATCTCGTACGAATCCCCCACCACCTCCTCAAATAAGTGATGAAAAAACAGTAGCAGTTATCTTTCCGAAAGCTCACGTTCCTCGCCTTCTAATACGCGCATATTCGATTACAAAATATTTGCCACTGTCGCCCTATTTCTCGTTTTTCGCTCCTCGAATACGACACTTTCGCCATTTCTAAGTTGTACATTATAAAATAAACTTGAGCTCTCGTGATGTCATGCTCCGAGGCTGACTCACGCGAGAAAACATTTCGCCCTTTGGCAGATTATTATTCATCTTTTTTTCTCGGCGATCTGTTTTCATCGCGTCGTGTGGCAAAAATTTCATTCACGCGGAGCGAAACATAAAATTAGAGCTAGCGGCCGAATATTTCGAGGAGCTCGACACGGCCGGTCATCGATCTCGCGTTTCCGAATGCGTGCTCTTGACGTAAACAATGGACGTTCGATTAAACGAACTTGAGATCAAGAATGAATAATATCTAGCACGTGTGATTAATTAAACATGAGATTGGTGATTGAACAAAGTCAGGCTAGAGGGAACTTGAAGATTTTGATAAGAGTCTCTTTGGGGAGGGAGTTTCGGGACCGATTGCACAGTGCAATAGTGAAAATTATTTTTTTTACGAATTTTGTTGAAACGTGGAAAACAGAGAGCAATAATTATGGGTCTAATTCGATTGCTTTAGGGATTTTGTAGGGATAGTTTTCGTTTGCGAGATATTAATGTAATCATTGAAGGTTACAGTTTTCCGTTTGTTTAATTCGATCTTGTGAAAATTAGAAGAAGACCTAGTGATTCTAGTTTTCATAAAAACCTTGTAAAAAATTTGTATACAAATTTTTATAAGGTCGGTTTTGAAAAAGTTTTATGAAATTTTCATTTTTTGTAAAGTGGTTTTATGAAAGTTTTATAAGCAAAATTTTTTTTATACGAATTTTTTTCAACATTTTTGAAAAAATGCGAAAATTTTTCTAACCTTTTTTGGGTCATTTTGCTAATATCTATACCATTTTTCATCAGTTTATGAGGCTCTAGCGCAAATTTTGATTCCAAAGAAATTTAAAAATTTTTTGGAGGCCGCGGGATTGAATTTGCGACCTTTGAATCAGAAATCCGATGTTTAACTTTCTTGTCCATAAAATCTATGTCAATTTAGAATATGCTAATTCTTAATTTGAGTTGAAGAATTTTCAAACCCTATGAAATCATGAGTTTTTACGTTTTGTAATTGCTAAAATACGTTGCGAACATGATTTTATATTCCCTTGTGTAATAAAAACATATAAAATATTACTGTAAGAGAAATTCCTTATATCAAGAAAGTTTTTTCTATAAAAATATAAATTTTTTTATAAAAATCGCGAAGTTTTCATAAAAATAACGATTTTATAAGAAAATTTGGAGGCTCCCAATTGTTTTTAAAAAAAACTTGATGAATTGTATGAAAATTTTGACAGATTTTATAAAAAATTTTTTTATAAAGTTTTTATAAAACCACTTTATAGAAATCTAAAAATTTATGTAATTTTCATAAAATCGACCTTATAAAAAAACAAATTACCATAAATAATTCGCTAATTTATAAAAATTTTCATAAAAACTACTATCACTAGGGAGCTTAAAGAAATAGTCGCAGTTGATGAGTTTTTCGAAAATTTTAAGTTCAAAACCTCAATCATTCATATTTCAAAATTTAAAATCCAAAAATCTGACTTCGAGAGTATTAATATTTGAAAATCTTGAAATCAAATGATTTCAGTTTCAGAAATTTGGGATTCTACATCTCTGGAATTCATGAATCTTCGGACTGAATAATGTGGACGTTTTTTTTAAGAATGAAAAAAACTCGAAATCGATTATCTAAAGATCTCAAGATTCTCATGTTAAAATTTTTCTGAATTTTGCCTTTGAAGGGTTTAAATTATAAAAGCTTTGGAGAATAAACTTCGAAGTTGATAAATTAGCTAATGATAATAATTTTTTAAATTGACAAGTCTGATTAAATGATTCAAAAATTGACAAACCGGTGAATTTTCAATCTTCATTCCAAAATTAGAAAAAATTCGAAAAATCGAAACTTGCACAATCTTACTCGTAATTTCCAACGACAGATTTCGAGGGTTAATAATTTTAACCAAGCATTTAAAAACCGACGAACTTCTAATTATTGATACGAAAAATTCTAACATTTGCAAATTCCAAAATCTTGATGTTTTGAGTTCAGAAATCGAAATTCGAATATGCAAAGTAATGAAAACAAAACAATTTTCAAGCTTCTTCAAATAATTTACACATGGACCAGGTCTAATACAGGATTTCGACTAATCAACAATTAACGCTATATTAAATGTTTGAAATTTTCGAGATTTTTTTCAACTCCTGACATTTTAAAGTACTTTCAGATATATTTTCGGAAATTTTTATATTTTCACGAAACTACAAAATCATAAAAATGTTCGAGAATTTGAAACTTTGTTGCCGTATTTGAAACTTTTCATAATTTTTAGAAGACTTTAGAAATTTTACGTTCACTCTAAAAGCTCTTCCGAGCTTTCAGAAGACGTTTTTTCTTACAGTCCGGGCCGAAGGGAAGACGAGGTTCAGTTATTTCGCGCGTGTTTAATCAATACTTCTCCCCCACATGCTATCTTGGCATTTGATCTGCAAGCTCGGGAGGTTTCCCTCCCGTCGGAATTGCGCAAAATCCAACTTCCCTCCCTAACATTTTCCCACTTTTTTTCGATGTATAAGAATAGAAGTCACATCAATCGATCACTTTGTTTTTGTGTCAGAGACGGATCTACGGATCCGAGAGGTACCACAATGTTCGGATCCAAGCACGTAACTAGGGAGGGGGCTGAGGGGGCTAAAGCCACCTCTGAAATTCTGGAAAATTTTAAAAATCTAGCACATTGCAGAAAAATATATAAAAAAAAAAATAAAAAAAAAAAAGGAAAACAATACTGATTTGTACAAGTGTTAAAGTTTTCGAGAAACTAAATCATTTTGAACATTTCCAGCATATTAAGATTTTCAACAATTTTGAGGATTTTGGGAGTTTGGAGGATTTCGGGAAGTCTACAAGTTTTTAAAAGTTTAAAAATTTTCAAAATTTCAACAATTCTGAAAATTTCAAAGTTTTAAAAATTCTGGAAATTCACAATATTTGCATAATTCTTGAAATTTTGAAAATTTTACGAATTCTTCACATTTCGAGAAACTTGATAATTCGTAACATATTAAGATTTTGAACAATTTAGAGAATTTCGAAAGTTTTCAGTATTTTGACAATATTCAGAACTGAAAAAATTTCAGAAATTTCAGAGATTCAATAAAGTTACGAAAATCTTGAGAATTAAGGCAATTTTCGGAATTCTTGAAATTTTCAAAGTTTCAAATATCTTGAGGATTTTGGAAGTTATTGGAATTTTAAAAAGTTCGAGAATCGTAAATTTCAGAGATTTGTAAATGTTTCGAAAATTCTGAAAGTGTACAGTATGTCCATAATTCTTGAAATTACGAAAATTTTACGAAAATTTTACAACTTGATGATTCGTAACATTTTAAGATTTTCAACGATTTAGAGTATTTTAAAAGTTTTCAGTATTTTGACAACTTTCAGAATTGTAAAAATTTTAGAAATTTCAGAGATTCAATAAAGTTTCGAAAATCTTGAAAATTAAGGCAGTTTTCGGAATTCTTGAAAGTTTCAAAATTTCACGAAATTCTAAAACTTCGAAAAACTTTCGTTTAGTTGGAAAATTTTTGATATATTTCAAGATTTTTGACTATATTGATGAATTTCTAAGTTCAGAGGATTTTTCCCCCCCCCCCCCCCTCTCCCGAACGAAATTTCTTGTTACTTCCTTGTTCGGATCTTAGGAAAATTATCCAAAATCTAACCAGTTCATGCACATTTTTGACAGATTTTGGGAAGATTTCATAAAATTTCCCTAAATTTCCAACAATATGAAGAAATTCATTTTAATGCATTATCAGTGGGTGATTAAATAATTTTATGATTTTAATCAATTTTGTTCTCATTTTCCCTCACAGTTTTAGTAGTTAAAATGTCTTTCGCAAGAAAAAAATCCACCGAGCTGGGAATTTTTTTTTCTCGCAAAAAACATTTTAACTGCCAAAATTGTGTGGGAAAATCGAAAAAAATTAATTAAAATCATGAAAATATGTAAAAATTCAAATACGTTTCCATCAATTTCGCAATCTCGAAACTGTTTGATATCGACTCAAGTACAACTGTCAACATCGAAATTTGTTGTTATTAATTTTTCGAAAATAGCAGTTTCTACTTCCAACTGAAATTCTCATCGTAAACACGAGCTGTAGCGATACAGTCGACGAGGCTCTTAAGTTTCCTCGAAAGAAAAATAGGAGTAATCGAGGGAAAAACGTGTAATTGTATCAATATTCGATGAATGAAACGCGAGGTTCGCATTCCTACAGAAATTGAGAAAGCGGCTTCGTTGTATATGGAATCGATATAGAGTCCGGTGCATCTTTGTCTATTTTCCACGCACGTGAACGCGATAAAAAACTGGTATACGTCGACGATAAAGTCTAAATATTACAACCTCATTTGTAAAATGTCTGTGGTGAAACCAGAAAAATGTTCTGGCTACTGATAAAATTTTTTTATCCGAAAAATTCGGGGCCAGGGGGTGTTTTACGGTTGCAACTACATTTTCGCAAATTTTTTTAATTGAGTACAATTCTGATACAGAAAACTGTCGAATATATCTCCAATAATTTTTCTATCAACCAGCATGTAAAGTAAACGTACAATACGTACGTAAATATTGGAAATGTGTACATTTATTTATGTGCCAGGTATTTACGGGACATTCTTTTATTTTTTATATCTTACGGTGTATATTCAATTTTTTTCGGAATATTTATTTTGCATCACGAGGAAAAATTTTTTTGAAATTCGAACATTTCTAGTACACAGTGAAAATGTAGTCGAAATTCTTCGTTTCGATCGAATTTCTATGATCGAGTTGTAAAAATTGGACTCGAGGATTTAAAGAAATTGGCGAAATTTTATGGGAAATTGTATAAAAAATTACATCGCAGCTTCCATAAAAAAAATGACGGAACCATTTAAATTACATAATAAAATTTTCGAGTTGGATCGCAAATCAGTCAAGCATAATTCAATTTTTTCCGTTGTTCAAACACTTCAATCATCGAACTAATCAACCACAGTTTATGAATTTTCTTAATTCAATTTCCTCAATCGACAAAATGATTACTGAAAGTTTTTGAATTCCCTAGTGATTCTAGTTTTTATAAAAACCTCACACAAAATTTTTATAAGGTCGGTTTTATAAAAGTTTGATAAAATATGCCTCTTTTTGAAAAGTGGTTTTATAAAAGTTTTATAAAAGAAAATTTTCTTTTAATATTTTTGAAAAAATAAAAAATTTTTCTAACCTTTTTTGGATCATTTTACTAATGTATATACTATTTTCATCCGTTTGTGAGGCTCTAGCTCAAATTTCGTTTCGAAAGAAATTTAAAATTTTTTGGGAGGCAGCGGGATTGAATTTGCGACCTTTGCATCAGAAATCCAATAGTCAACTTTCTTCTCCATCAAATCTATGTCAATTTGGATGCTTATTTCCAATTTGAGTTGAAAAATTTTCAAATCCTTTAAATTCGTATGTTCTTACTTTTCGTAATTACTAAAAAACGTTACGAACATGATTTTCTATTCTCTCGTGTAACAAAAACGTATCAAATATTACTATAAAAAAAGTTCCTTTCATCAGGGAAGTTGTTTTATAAAAATATGAAACTTTTTATAAAAATCGCGAAGTTTTTACAAAAAAAAAAAAAAAAGTTTCATAAGAACATTTGGAGGCTTTGAATTGTTTTTAGAAAAAGACAGATGAGTTGTATGAAAATTTTGACAGGTTAAAAAAAATTTTGTTATAAACTTTATAAAACCACTTTATAAAAATCGAAAATTATATATAACATCCATAAAGTCGACCTTGTAAAAAAAAACGAATTTTTATACATAATTCGCTAATTTTATAAAAATGTTGCCTATGTTTATTAAAACTACAATCACTAGGGTTTTAAAATCTGTATGTTTCGTGAATACATCTTATACATACAACGTAATGATTCTTGAAACTGAATAAGCGCACATTCATCCAATCTCCGAAATTCTACGTTTTTTATCACTCAGGCTGAATAATGAATGAGTTTGTCAACTAATTTTGAGTCGTTAAGTCTCAGTTTCTAAGACTATCGCATTTAACGACCCAACAAAAATAATCCGAACAATATCTCTCTTCGCAGTGTATACACTCAACGAGCTTTTCAGCGATAATCAAAGTTTGTACAGGGACTACTTGTCTTCCGCTGTTTCATGTTTACCGAAATTTACAGCCGCAATTCTAGATTAACAAACCCATGAAAAAAAAGAAAAAAAATTGAAACTTACACGATCTTGTTTAGCTCGACTCCTATTCGTTTCATCCACGTCCTCGGGCAGTAAAACGTAACAATCATTCATTTACCTTCGTCCAGCGACGCAAATTTTTCACACTTAGGGACTTTAATTGTTCGCGACGTTAACGCTTCCGCGCGAAATTAACGATGCTCGAATAAATTGATGAAAATGTAACAAAAAACAACGTGACGTGGGATGAGTTATTGGGGACCGGAAAAGTCCGGTTTTTCTTGGGAAATATGGGAAAAACAGCGCGCTTTGAGCAATGACCGGGCGCGTAATGAGCAATGCGCGCGTAAGGACGGCGATGCCCTAGGTATCGATATATATTATATCCGCTATACATAGACCCGCGCCGCGGCGCGCAGACGTTGAGTATTATTTCGATCTCGTTTCTTCAAGAAATTTTTTGCGTCGCGAAAAATTGGAGCGAGTTCGCGAATTTTTTTGGCACCTCAGGGGCGAAAACCGTGGTTTTCGTCCCTGCGAGCCAAGCACGTAGCCCGGGAGGGGGCTGAAGCCCCCTCCGAAATTCTGTAAAATTTGAAAAATCTAGCACATTGCAAAAAAGTATATTTCGAAAAAAAATAGTTTAACAATACTGATTTTCACGAGTGTCGGAGTTTTTGAGGAACTTGATAATTTTTAACATTTTCAACATTTCAAGATTTTCAACAATTTTGGGAATTTTCAGAGTTTGGAGGATTTCGAGAATTTCACGAGTTTTTAGAAGTTTAGAAATATTCAAAATTGCAACAGTTTCGAAAATTTCGAAGTTCCGAGAAAGTTTTGAAAATTATGGAAATTGACAATATTTTCATAATTCTTGAAATTACGAGAATTTTACGGATTTCTGACATTTCGAGGAACTTAATAATTTGAAATATATTCAATATTTCAATATTTTTGAGAATTTTGAGCATTTTTGAAGTTTGAAGTATTTTGAGGATTTTGGAAGTTATTGGAATCAAATGTGGGTGAATTTCAGAGATTTGTGAATGTTCCAAAAATTCTGAAAATTCACAGTACTTTTATAATTCTTGAAATTACGGAAATTCTACGAATTCTTTACATTTCAAGAAACTTGATAATTCATAACATTTCAAGGTTTTTAATAATTTTCAGAATTTTCAAAGTTTCAAGTATTTTGAGGCTTTTGGAAATTATTGGAATTTTGAAAAGTTCGAGAATTTCGAAATCTGGGTAAATTTCAGAGATTTATGAATGTTACAAAAATTCTGAAAATTCACAATATTTCCATAATTCTTGAAATTACGAAAACTTCTCGAATTCTTCACATTTCGCCGAACTTGATAATTCGTAACATTTCAAAAATTTCAATAATACAGAGCATTTCAAAATTTTTCAGTATTTTGACAATTTGTAGAATTGGAAAAATTGAAAAAAAATTCACGAATTCCTAAAATTTCGAAAAACTTTTGTTTGGGTCGACAATTATAAAATTTTTAATTGAAAAATTCATAACGTACAGAGGATTCAATAGAAATGAATGAAAATTCCTAGTAATGTAGTTAAATGGTTACTGATTTTGACGATAATACTCAGAACGAAAAATGTTGAATTTTTCCTATTGTTTACGAACTTTTTAATAAACAATTAGCGATTTTCATGTGTTCTTCACGCGATGATTAATTGATTTTTAGCTTAACGTGTGCCTAAAACGATATAGAATTACATGCAAAAAGAAATTTTCACCGCGCGGCATTTTTTTTGTCGCAAACAATTTTTTTGTCGCCGAACGCGCGGAGCTTCGTCTCGTCGTGTCCAGCGTGAGCGCCTATGGAAAATCGATAAATTGCCGAATTATGAGTGTTCAGAAGATTGTTACCTTCGATCTCGAAAAAAACAATTTCGAGCCCAACATCTATTCATTCATAAGTGAAAATGAGCAAGATTAATCGTCATTAATTCATTCCATTCCGAAATTTTAAGAAATTCATTCAAAAAATTTTTTTAAATATTTGTTAATAAATATTTTTTCAACCAAAAAATATTTTTTTGAAATATTTTTTGAACAACCCTTTGGCATATTAAAAAAAAATTCGGAGTTGAGTGACTGTTATCGACATGTTGTAAACTCGTTCGACATGCATGATTCTTAACACGATTGAGATTTTTTCTTAACATGATTCTTAATTCCCCGACGCCGTCCTAATCATAAAGTGTATAAAAAAATTTTGAAATTCCCAAAATCGTGATAAAATATTTAGGATAATTGAAATTTTTGAAATTACCAAAGTTTCTAGAATCGCTAAAATTCTCGAAAGGTCTAAATCTCTATATTTTCCAAATGTTTACATATTTATAAACTCGTCTAAATTTTCTGAATTTTTTAAATTATTTATAATATTTGAAACCCTCAAAGATAGCATTGCTTTTGGAGTTTCAGAAGTTCTAAGACATTTCTGAAGACAGCGTAACCGTAGGGTGCACAGTTTTCAGGAGATCATAAGATTGTGACGAACAAAGTTTTTAACACACCTAACAGGAAACAATAATCACGTGTACGAACGAAAATTGGATGTCAGCGATATAAACTATCCATACATTAATTACAATTAATTTCACTCATTTTCACTTATGGATGAATAGATGTTGGGCTCGAAATTGTTTTTTTCGTGATCGAAGGTAACAATCTTCTGAACACTCTTAATTCGGCGATTTATCGATTTTCCATAGGTGCTCACGCTGGACACGACGAGACGAAGCTCCGCGCGTTCGGCGAGAAAAAAATTGTTTGCGACAAAAAAAATGCCGTGCGGTGAAAATTTCTTTTTGCATGTAATTCTATATCGTTTTAGGCACACGTTAAGCTAAAAATCAATTAATCATCGCGTGAAGAACACATAAAAATCGCTAATTGTTTATTAAAAAGTTCGTAAACAATATGAAAAATTCAAAAATTTTCGTCTTGAGTATTATCGTCAAAATCAGTAACCATTTAACTACATTACCAGGAATTTTTATTTATTTCTATTAAATCTTCTGTACGTTATGAATTTTTCAATTAAAAATGTCATAATTGTCGACCCTCTCTAAAAACATAGTCAAATTGAAAATTTCGAAAAACCCTTCTAGGATATGTTTTTAGTTGGTAAATACTGTCGATTACAGTATAAAGAATTTTATTCCATGACAAGTGGAAATTGGGGTGCCCGCTTAACGAATTCTAGCTCATTTCTGAAACTTTGAGAAACTTGATAATTTTGAACATTTAGAACATTTCAAGATTTTCAACAGTTTCGTAAATCTGCAAAGTTTGGAGTATTTCGTGAATTTCAAAAGTCCAGAGAATTTTGACAATTTTAAGCATTTCAAACATTTTGGAAATTTCAGAGATATCAAGAAGCATTGAAAACTCTGAGAATTTAGAAAATTTCCATAATTTTCTAGTAAAATTTTACTTTTCGAATTAGTTGAATCAATTTCGAGTAAAAATTACCTTAGCTCCCCCCGAACGAAATTTCTGGCTACGTCAGAGAAACATTCGAGTCTGCGTACCGTGGATGGGAAAAGTATTGGATGCGATAAGAGACAAATTTAGTTACGTAATAGGATTTTTCAAATTTCACATTTCTATTGAGACTATGAAAATAAAAGATCTGTGGAAATGCATAGATTGGAAGTTCAGAAAATCAAAAATTTCCAAATATCCTCGAATTTGGATCAAGAAGTATAGGAATAATCCAAATTTTACATTGACAAGATTCCAACTTTTGAACATTCGATAATCCTCGAAGATCTGAATTAAGTGTTGAAAAATTCGGTCATCTGAAAACTGTAAATCTTGGAATTTCACATTTTTTGATCGAAAATGCACAAGTTCGATGATTTGGAGATCCAAATTCAAAAATTTAAGAACTGCCGAATTTTTTCAGTTCATTATAACTCTGCTTGGGCATTTTGATAAAAATATCCGTAAATGTGAGTATTTCGAATTTCCGAAATGCGAGGAATACGAAAAATGTAACTTTTTCGAAAAATAAAAGTCGATGACCCCGTAAATCGTACATTTCCTGTTTTTGCAAATTTCTCTGTCGCAAAAAAACCATGTTTCACACTCTTTTCTGTAATGAAAGTACAAATTTAGGGAACTGAAAGACGTCACCGGCCGGGAAAAAGCTCCAAGATTGAGTAACGACGTTTCCAAAACAAAGCTTCTATTTCCGTGCAGCGTCGCTTTTTTTCTCCCCCTTCGAATTGGAAACGTCAGACATTTTCATGGTCAAAATCGAGAATAGCCGGAAGGTTGGGCTTTTTTCGAGGGCGATTTCTATCTAATCGAAGTCATTTTTTTCGACTTATTTTTTCGAAGATCCGGTAGAACAGAATATAATGATGATTTTGCATCTTTCACCTACGTAAGCTATAGTTTTGGATTTATGACTTTCGAAAAATTAAAGGGTTCCATGAATTCTCATGAATTCGACTTGGGATTTGTAAGGGTTAGAAAAGGACACGTTTTACGAAGTAAAACGTGTCGTAGAATTGATGCAAAAATTTCTGAATCAATTAAAACAACGAAAATTGTCAATTCATACGCTCTTTTTCGTAGAAAAGCTCTTTCAAGGTTAGAGAAGTTATTGAGAACAAAAAAATTCAAATGATTTCATCAAACATACACTCAATGGACGAGAGCAAAAATTTACAGTTATTACTTATTACTTATTATATAAGTATTAGCATATTTATTATTAGCATATAAGTATTATCATAAATATTATTTACAGTTATCACTTATTCATTAATGTTAATAATTATAATCTTCGAACCGTCTGGGATCTGATACATTACACGATCCAACTAAAAAAAGCTCGACGTGTCACCATTCTTATACCAAATTTTACATTTTTCCAAAAGTTGAAAAAAAGTTGCCAATTCAAAAAAATTGTTAGTAGATATGATTTTCAATAAAACAAAAATTTTGAAACTTTTTTTCTATACTCGATATAATACTCCGAAAAAAGCTCGAAAGCTAGATCCGGTTTTCGGTCCCGTTTTTTTCCAAGGGTTGAAAAGGGATGATTTCGAAGCCATACATACACAAGTATTTCGAAAAACTTCACACAAAATTATAGTCTTCTGTATCTTCGTAGATTTGCTCGTATTTTGACTATAGATATTGCGTAATAATTCGTCGCGAAAAAAGCTCACCGCGTCATAACTCGTTTCGTAATTCGCTCATTTCTAAGGGTTGAAAAGGGGCGTAGCGAGGGGGTGTAAAAATAAGGGTTATGCGTGACTTGGTGCTAATTGATTTACCTGGTTTTGGTGAAAGCTGAGAGGGAAGCACGTAAATCCATATCGAAGCACAGCCGCCTACTAGTGCGAGGCGAAGAGCGCGAGCCCTCGCCCACCAACCCCGTTTAATCCGCGGCCTGCCATTGAGACTGCGTATTTCGCGTCATTTCGGCAAGCTATTTTTCAATCGGTGACCACGGGATCACGATTTCGCGAATTTCGAGCTTTCCATTTGACACAGGGGTCTCGTGACAGATTCTCGGTACAAACTTTATTTTGTAGGTTATTTTTCATTGTTTCGTACATGTTTCATGAATTTGGTGGCTTTAGTGAGCTTTTCATTTTCTAAAATTTGAGTTAAGTAAAAATCTTAGGGAACCCTAGTGATGCTAGTTTTTATAAAAACCATATGAAAATTTTTATACTGTCGGTTATATAAAAGTTTTATAAAATTTTCATTTTTTATAAAGTGGTTTTATCAAAAATTTTTTCCAACATTTTTAAAAATATGAGAAAATTTCTCTAACCTTTTTTGGATGATTTTGCTGATGTATGTACCATTTTTCATCAGTTTATGAGGCTCTAGCTTAAATTTAGTTTCGAAGAGATTTAAAAATTTTTTGGAGGCAGCGGAATTTGAACTTGCGACCTTTGCATCATAAATCCGATAGTCAATTTTCTTGTCCATCAAATCTATGTTAATTTGGATGCTTGTTTTCAATTTGAGTTAAAGAATTTTTAAATCCTATACAATCATATGTTTGTATTTTGTAATTGCTAAAAAACGTTACGAACATGATTTTCTATTCCCTTGTGTAATAAAAACGTATCAAATATTACTATAAGAGAAATTCCTTTTATAAGGAAAGTTTTTTTATGAAAATATGCAAATTTTTATACAAATCGCGGAGTTTTTATAAAAATAAAGGTTGTATACAAAAATTTGCAGGCTTTTAATTGTTTTTATGAAAAAACAGATGAATTGTATGGAAATTTTGACAGATTTTATAAAAAAAATTTTTTCGTGAAGTTTTTATAAAACCACTTTATAAAAATCGAAAATGTGATGTAACTTTCATAAAATCAACCTCATCAGAAAAACGAATTTTTATAAATAATTTACTGGTTTTATAAAAATTTTGCCTGTTTTTATAAAAACTACAATCACTAGGGAATTTTAAATCCCGAATTGAAAAGTGAGTTGGAAAATTTGGGATTCGGAAATTTCTTATTCCAAAACTTTGGCATTTAAGAAGACGGAAAATGGGAATTTTCGATCTTTTTTTAAGTGGATTGGAAAGCTTTCATAATACCGTGTTTCTCATGAAAAAAACGTCTTAGTTTTGTAGGTTCCGTATTTCTCCCCTTTTTGTTGCGGTTGTTTTATAGATCGTTTTTACAGGTTAGTGAGGTAAATTTTACAGATGCGACGTTTTTCTAGTTTTTTATACATATTTTTGGGAAGCTTTCATACTTTTTTCTCCATTGTGTAATGAAATTTCCATCCAAATTAGACTTGGGACAAAAAATTAACTTGCAGATATCAGCAAATAAAGATCGCATCAGTTACATTATGACCAATTTCAAAGTGCCCGACGAATATTAGACAAAACAAGATTTAATTTGATCCTTCTGATTTTATCGAGAAAAATATCGTATCAGGATCAACATGGACTCATTTCAATGTTTGAGCATTCGAATAAGTTATGTGGATATTGGCGTCAATAAAAATACGAAAAAAATTTTCATAACGATCATTAATCGCCAAATCAAAATTTCCAACATTTTTTGAATCCAAATCACAGGATTTTTGAATTTATGGAAATTCTAACCATGGCAAACAAGTCCCGAATCATTGCAATGTTTCAATTTCTTCTTCAAATTGTCCAAGTTTTGAAAGTTTCGGACTCAAAATCGGCGACTTTAAAATGTCCGAAGCAAAATCGACGAATTTTGAATTTGCTATTTTGTGTGTGTAAATCGTATACTCGTCAAAATTTCTATTATTCATAATTTTTCATTTCCAGAAGAGAAGAATCATATTTTTTTTTCGACCGATAGTTGAATATTGAATTTAAATTTGAATTCTAAACTTGCATTCCCACATTAAAAATGTACATTCTTTCAAATTGAAAATTATGCTGATTATTATGGACATTTCGAATAACTTACTAATTTTCACCACATTTCTCAACTAGATTATCAATTCGTTTGTTGGCGACCTTCTAACAAATAATTACTAAGAAAAAAAACTAGTATGTATAACACTGATAAGATAATGCGACTGCAAATAACTGCAGAGTCGAAATGTTGAGGCAGAGAACTTAAAAAAATATATTAATACATACATGTACTTTCATATTTCACAAATTGTTACGGAATGATAGGATTGAACAATAAATTTCACAAATCAATAAAATCCCTCTCGTAACCTCGATTCCTTTGATAATGGATAAAACGTACGAAATTCGACAATTAATTGTTAGAACATTTTTATTTCAACAAGAAAAATAAACAAAAAAATCTCAAATGAGTTTTACAAAGCCTAAAAAAGAATATTCGATGTAAATCAAGAAATTACGCCAATTTAAAATACATGGAAATTTTCACAGTGATCGAAAAATTTATCCGAAAGTTCCAAAACAGCTTCGACCAATCATTACTGATTCTGGAAATGGTCCATTTTTTCGTAATTTACGAAAATTCATCAGGGTTCGATTAAACGTCTTGTTGTTCTCGAGGAAATCAAGGTCACAGGGGGAAGACTGATCATGACCTAATAAAAGTAGGTCATTTGATTAGGGAGACTCGGGGTTTCTTATTTAGGGTCGATATTTTCCACCAGCTACGGAAATCGAGATTAATGATTTGTGTAGACGTGCACCTGACAAACATCATGAAAATTTGTGTTTCTCGTGAAGTAAAAATAAACAACCGAAAAACAGATACATGACACACGACATAAAAATAAAATCAAACATTACTTATTTTTAATTAATACACACAATTTTACGTATATTGACATTTTTCCATATAAATAATTTCAATTCGGAATTACAAACATTATAAATAAAGAAATACACAAATTGGATCTCACTTTTATTTTTCAATATTTACACACGCAGCATTCATTTTTTATGTACACGTAGATAAAATAACGCTGATTTTTTTCTCTCACGCCCTTAGAGAACGACGACTTAAATTCGACATATATAAGATCTATGAACGACATATATGTAACTTATGTAGATGACCTATGATTGACCTATAATCGCCATATAAAACACATATATATGACATATTATAGACGACCTACTTATGACCTATAAACGAGATATATAAGACCTCAAAAGACCTATATGCAACGCTCCCACCTATATGTGCGTGCATTCGTTTATATAGGTTATATATAAACGCAATATAGCCCAGATGGAGGTAAGATATATGTGGCTAACTTGTAAAGAATTTAGGAGTAACATATATGGCATACATATGTTGTTTATAGGTCATAAATACGTCATATATATGCCAAATATATCTCAATTAGCAAGTTCACTTGGGGTAGCGGATACCTATCCGGTATGTATCTGATACTGAGGACCCTAAAATTCCCTAGGGCGAGAAATTTGAAATTATGAATGCAGTATATCCATATATATATGCGATTTCAAATTTCCCGCCCTAGGGAATTTTAGGGTCCCCAGTATCAGATACATACCGGATAGGTATCCGCTACCCCAAGTGAACTTGCTAAATTAGATGGCGTTTATAGGTGCTATGTATGTCATATAGGTCGTTTATAGGTTTTATATAGGTCAAATATAGGTAGCTGTTCTCTAAGAGCGTCTCAATGTCTCGTTCCCGAAGTATGTACATTTTTGAACTTAAACTTTGGGCTTACTGAGGTAAAGTATCACAAGAACGACTCGCGTAATTACTTTCGGAAAAAAACATAAAAAAATTACTTAGAGTCTAAGAAATGCAAAAAAATGAGGTATAGATGAATATCAGAGGAAAATTTGTCGGTGATGTTACGTTTTCTACAATTTTTATTACGGAGATCTTGTTAACATTGAAGATAGGAAAATCTGCCCAAAAAATATCAGTAAGTTGTATGACAACTATATTGATTATATATACTTCACAGTAGTTATTCTAATCAAGATGGAATTGCAAATTCCAGATTTTTTGAACACTCTATTTACGGAGGAACAGAAATAAATAAGTTGAGCTTATCGAGAAAACAGCCATTTTCCGGAAATGGTACGAGTTCACAGTCCCTTGTAACTGTGAACCTTGTAAGACTCGCAAAAACCTTATAATGCACCTTAAACAAGCCTTATAAGTTTCCTCAAAAGTTTTAAGGTGACCTCATGAGTTACCGACGAGCTTATAAGGTGACCTTATAGTTTACAAGTTACCTTAAATCTTATAAGACTTTCGGAAATCGTATCAGCTTCATAATTAGGCGGGAGTTGGTAATGTATTTTATTCAACGCCCGCGAGGAACATGTAATTTCGGGGCCCTGCTGAGAGTGGAAGAAATAATAATTAACCCAATTATTGACGTACAGCGTGGGAGAAATATTATTCCAACCCATGGGAGAAGTAAATCCAAACCGTGGAAGAAGTGAGTACTTCTCCCACGGGTTGATTTACTTCTCCCACAGGTTTATGAAGGGAACGTTTCCGCTAATGTCGGGGATATTGCGACTCATAAATCACTTCAATGTTGTTCTCAAGTTGTTGACTTGTCATTTTTATATTGTTTTCAAACAGCAGTATAGCGATTTGTAAACAAAACGGGATCATATTTTGAACGTTAACGTCATCTTGCTTCCAGCGATAATGGAAACAAGATGGCGGACGAGCGACTCGAGATATATCGAAAAGTCAAACTCCCCAACCCTAACCTCAAAATTACAAAACTGTGTACTGCTGAAATATTTTTGTTGTTGTTTAAAAAAGTGTCGAATACAGTCATGATTAATCCCGATGAAAATCAAAGTGACGAAAGCGGTGATTAGTTTTCAACTCCCTAAAGTACGTAGCAACGCTCTAAGGGCGATTGTTGCGCCAATCAATCAGGTAATCCATTATTTCGTCCCCTCTCAACGGGCCCCGAAATCACATATTCCTCGCGGTTGTTGAATAAAGTATTATGTGCGACTGTTGGTCGACGGAGAATATTCCACTCACGTGTTACTGCACTCGCTACGCTCGTGCAGAAATTTCCCGCTCATGGAATCTTCTCCTTCTCCCACTAGTCGCACAGTATACTATTTCTCCAGTCCCACTAGCCACTCAGTTTCTCCTGGATTCTGAATTTTTGGGGTACTAAACCAGTTTCTTAAAATTATCCTGAATTTCCCGGAACATAAACCCACTGAACGTAGTTTCCTAGCACAAACGATCGAGCCCCTAAACAATTCCACAGCCAACATTTCAAGAAGAAGCAGAAGAAGTCCCGCTATCGTTTTTCTTATAAACCTCTTTGTAAACCAACTCCAGCATCTGCATCCTCAACAAAATCCTTCGATCCGCGGGCAAAGTCTTAATATGAGGGAGGAGACTCATTAAAAAAAAGTAGTTATCGTCGTAACGATTGCCATCCAAAGGATCTATTCCCATGCCCACGTTAGAATCGCCGTCGCTCATCAAAACCTGATCAGGGGAGATATTTTGCATCATCATTTCATTATCCGGACTCATTTGGTTTTCCGAAGCGTCGAAATTTTCTTCCGGTTCTTGCTTGACCTCGACTTGGTCTTTGTGGTGACCGTTTCGGCGATTATGATGACTTTTCACGAAGTCAGATTTCGAAGACGCGTTTTCCCCGTTGGGAGCCAGAACGTTGTCGAGCACGATATCGTCTTCTAGGGGGTGGTTCCCGTTTTGGGGGTGGTTTTCGTTCTCGGACTCGCTGTTGCGTTCGTTTTCTGTATGGGGCCCGCGTTCCCAAATCGGAGGCCTCGGGAGCATTTGCTCTTTGAGGAATTGCAGGCTTTTGAAATGGATCCAGACGGGTCGGTTTCGGTGGTATTTGCTTTTTTGAAAAACCTGCTCTTTTTTGAGCTCCGCGCGGAACGTGTCTCGCAGGCCTTTCCATTTGGCCTTGAGCACGGGTTCTGAGGGAGAGTTTGGTTTTTGGTGGTTTTTCATGGCGGTAGTGAATAGAGAAGTGAGGTTTTCTTTACATTTATTCATTTAGGTTATTATATAGCAGGGCAATACATGGCTGTTTGTTGTCCTGCGCGTGTCAAAAAGGAGACTTGTTTACACTCGTCTCTTGATTTAGCCACATTCGATTTAGTAGCCGCTTGAATTAGTAGCGGGCCAAACATTTGATTTAGTCACCTTCCCCTCTCGTGCCCTGTCCCCACCATACCACCACAGTGTTTACCATCTTGCCCGCGAAATTCAAAATTGACAATTTATGGCTGTAACGTATTGGCCGTTCCGAAAACATTGTACTCGCTGGGCGCGGTGGTGGGATCCCCTCTCGCCGCTACTAAATCAAATGTCTAAATTACGGATAATGTGACTAAATCGAGAGATGAGTATATTTCCCTTCGGTGTGTAAAATAGGCAGTAACGTAGTGACCACCAGGAAAGCGGGAAATTTCTCGAGTGGTCAAGTATGTGGGGGCGGAAAATATAGAAACAGTAAATGAATTTTAGATTTTTAGACTTCGCAGGGTCTAAGTTCTAAAAATGACGTAATTGGGGATTTTCATAAAATTGAGATTTCCATTTTTCTCATACAAATCTTGACATTCTAGAATTTTTGATGGTATTGTCTTTTAATGAAAATCTTGAACATGAAAAATTGTTCTTAACTTATTATTACGTGATGGTTACAATTTACAAAAATATCACAAAATAACAATATCATAATACGTAAATTTCATGATCCATGATTTTCAAAACTATTTTCCGAAAAAAAAAAAACTCAAAGATTCATAAACCCAAAATTTCCCGCTTTCACCCCTGACCCCCACGCCAGTATCTTCGCCCCTGATTTTGCAAACCCCGCGGCGAAAGACAGCGTATGCGCACTTCGCGCGCGAAACATGCGGTCGTGCTTTTACAAGCCCAAACAAACAACACAAAACCACGCAAAACAAAGCGACAGCTCAGGACAACAAAAGCGCGTTGACAGCGTAAATAAACTCCATTTATTTGTTTAAATCCGTCAAAACGACAACCCTGCCCAAAACCCACAACAACAATTCATCGAACAAGTCAAACTTATCAATCGACACCCGAAATCGCGCGAACGTCCAAAACAGTACGAAATTGTCAACATACTCGGAAGTTTGAAGATTGACGCGATTTCCATCCAAACACGGTTCGTCATCTCGCGGTTGTGATAAGACATGTGTCGCTGATTCCAGAGCGCGGGCCGTTTGTAAACCTCCGATATCAAGCGATTCGCGTCCATTTTCACGTCGTCTCTCATTATATTTTGCGAGCGCTGGAAACGAGTGTTTGTTTTATGCGAGTGCTGGAAACTAGTATTTGTTTTTTGCGAGTTAATTCCCGGGAAAAGTTCGAGCTACTATCGCGAGGCGAAATTGACGACGAGCGAATATAACTCGCCAATACTCGCGTGATTAGCGCGCAGGACTGGAATCGATTCGCTAGCGCTAGCGCTAACCCCCTGCTCCCGCCCCATCGTCCAGGCAGCCACCAACCCCCAACCCCTTTCGTCCTCTTCGCGTCTCTTTTTATTTCCTGGAGTCCTGATAAAAATGTGAGCTTTTCTGTTCGTTTTTTCATAGATGTATGGATATATTTATACGTGTTTTTTCCGCCTTGCCTTATAAAAGAAAGCCAAGAAGATAGGGGGTGGGTTGAAATTCAATATGGCCGGCAATTTCATTTGTAACGGTTTTTCTTTCGTAAGGGAAAAAAAGTGTTGAATACGAGAAAAAAAAGTTGAAATTGATAAGTTTTAGTTGTTTTGTAGCGATACATTCATGTTTTTCCACGATACGAAAAATAATAAAGGTACAATTTGGAAAAAGATAAAAAATGGGTTGTTTATCGAGAAATGTAAAAAAAATATGTGCGAGCAAGAGAATTTGTAAATGAGATAGGTAAACTTTAAAAATGTATCTCTGCCCAATTATTTCGCATTTCAAGTTCAACATTTTCTTGACTCAAAAATTATCAAATTTTAGGGTAAATTTTGCAAAAAATGTAAATTTTTAAAAATGAAATCTGAAAATTTTAGGATTAAAATTGAAAAAATTCAAAATTTTGTCATTCCAATATTAATTTTATTAAATTGTGCTTTAAAAGTTTTCGACGAAAAATACTGCTTTGCGCTTAACAATTTGACTTGTAGTATTAAAAGTTGAAGTTGGTAGTTGACGGATTTGAAAAGTTGAAGTTCCAATTTCAATATACACTTTGACATGAAACACTGAAATAAAAAAAGCATAAGTTGGGTTTCGATGATTCAAAATATTGTCATACATTACTGATTTTTTCTCCTCATTTTCAGGAAAATGTTAGATCGATTCGAAATGATCGCTCAGGGCGCTGAAGCCCGATTGTTAAAAGGCAATTATTTGGGTAAACCAACTTTGATCAAAGAACGATTCAGGAAGAAATACCGACATTCTGTTTTGGATGAAACTCTGACTAAAGATAGAATTAGAGGTGAAACCCGTGCAATCGTCAGGGCCAAATCTGCTGGTGATTGAAAAAATTAATCTATCAAACTGCACCAATTCCAATCATTTTCATATAATTGCAGAAATAACAATTAAGTTATTAACTTTAAATTCCCTTAATATTCATTCAACGTGTGCAAAAACGACTAATCAATACGCAAAAATAAAAGTTTGAGTTGACTTTATCTTTTGTGAAATCATTATGAAAAATATATAAACTTTATATTTTTAACTTCTTTTTGTAAAGAACTTGATATTAACAAATTTTGATAATCAAACTTGATGTAACTAAATTACTGAAGTTTCGAGTACACTAAATCAATGAAAAAAGTTTCAGTCCATGAGAAATTGATCCAACTTTTTCCCGTTCAGGTGTTACAACTCCAGCAGTATATTTAGTCGACTTTCATCGCAGGAGCATTTTCATGGAGTACATAGAAAATGCCCAAACCCTGAAAGCTTTCATTGATGAAAACATCTCTGAAAAACCTGACGCAGAATCTCTTACGGACTCAATTGGCAAAGCAATTGGAATAATTATTGCCAAGTTGCATTCCAGAAACATCATTCATGGAGATCTAACAACATCCAATATTCTCCTTCGCAACAATACCGTGGAAATGGACTTCGAAGATGTACAGAAAGGTATAATCATGGAAAATTTGACGCAATGTGGAATACAAACAAATCCTAAACCTTGATGCGACAATTTGAACATAAAATTTCTGCAGTTTTTTCGATTTAAAAAATCTTCAGGAAATTGACAGACATTTTTTATTTCATTTCAAAATTTTCGGTTTCTTCTGCAAATGTTGTCTTACAAAACTTTGGCACATTTTCTACTATCTCTGTGAATTTTTGTAAATGATCAATTTATGAAAATCTATTGAAAGTTTGGAAAATTGTTTGCGCGGCTAAGAATTTTTAAACACTTTTCAGAACTTTTAAAAAGTTGTTAAAGTATTTGAGAAATTTAGAAGTATTTTTTGAATGTTTTGTTAATTCAGATTTCAAAAAACTCAGCATTATATCACTTCTGGAAAAAAAATTTTCTGATACTTCAAAAACTCATCGTTTTTTATTTTCGAATTTTTTAAAACTTTACATTGCTTTTGAGAAATGACCAAAGACGTATTTGGATTTAAAAAAATTTCGAGTCACAAACTTTTCACCAAATTTTGTAAAGTTTGAATTATAAAAACTTTGCCAAATTCGAATTGTATTCACTACATAAATATACATATAAAAAGATGTCTTTCAATTTTGTGTACAAAACACACAAAAAATGTGTTCAAGAAGTACTATTAACAAAAGATTTTTAAAAAATGTGAAATTTGAAAGAAAAGCGCTGAAAAACCTCTGAAATTCCAGAAATTTCAAAAATTCCAAAAACAGGACAATCCTAATAATTGCAAATTTAAACAGAACTCAAAAATATGCATACAAGGAATCTATGAAAATTCCACATCACCAACCAAAAAGTCTCATCTTTCATTTTCTGAAAATCAACTTCAGTTGCAGATCAACTGATAGTTATCGATTTCGGATTATCGAGAGTCGATTCCACCGCAGAAGATGCAGCAGTGGATTTATACGTCCTCGAACGATCATTGCTCAGTGCTCACTCTGAAGTTCCATCACTTTTCTCATCAGTTCTGAAAAGCTACGGAAGTTATTTTAATACGAGGCAACGAAAAGAAATCATGGGAAAATTTGAAGAAGTAAGAATGAGAGGTCGTAAACGTCTGATGATAGGATAAATTTATTCGACGAATATTATTACAAAATGTGTTACGTAGATTCACGAGCGTAACAAATTATTTTTGTACAAAGATAGGGAAAGACGTGAATAAACGTATTATTCTACTTTGGCAGTGGTGCATTCAGAAGACGTCATCGTCGTCGAGTTCGCGATAACCCCGAATAGGTTTTCACCTGATTTTTGAGTTCTTTTGAGTTCACAAAAAGGCATCAGTCGTGGTGTAGGCCTGAGTATATTATGATCCATGTTACCTGTGGAGTTTTTCAGTTATTTATAAATAATTTAAATGGTAATGGGACAATTTTGGAATTTTTGGTATCTCTGAAGCATGCAAAAATAATTCGAATTTGAAAAAGACTGATAACTGTTTCAACAGACAAATTATTGGAAACTTTAGAATAATGAAATTGATTGCATGTTCAAAAATATTGAAGTTCCTGAAAATGATGGAATTTGGATGAATGAAAAAATTGTTGAAATCTTCAGAATTTGAATTTTCGAAAATTAAAGGGAATAATTAATAAAAATTCACAACTGAAATTGATAGTAGCCATGAAAATTTAGTGTTTTAAATATAATAATTTTGGAAAATTCAAATTCAAATGATTTTTTTGGTACTCAAGGAAATCACTGGTTTTTTGTGATTTGAACAATAATTGGAAATATTTAGTTTTTCATGACCCCTAGTTAACCAGTCAGGTT